>JAZGTK010003128.1:12551-28468 GCA_036877625.1 Ambastaia sidthimunki | reverse complement strand
AACATGTCACAGAAGTCTGTTGTTTTTATATAAAGCTAAATACAAAGACTAGTTTATTTATTTAATTCCTCTAGTTCAAACAGTAGAGCATACAGTGACCAAATCATGAGTTTGTATAAAATGTAGAAATGACAAAATATATTATTTTGCTTTTCACTTCAAGATGTCCCCAAAGAAGTTTTGCCAAAGTGACAAGTGAGTTAATTTCTGGGGGTAATTTTGTCCCCAAGTAAATCCACACACACAATTACTTGAGCTGCTTACACACCAAACAGACAAACAAAATTAAATCACGCAATCAAAAAGAACAACATGTTCAGAGCGGAACACTCCGGCTACTGCAGCCACGTTTGTTTGCACAAATTTCCATTTGTTTAATTAGTTCTTCTGCTTACTTTATAAGCCCTGTGAAAAATTTATTTTACCATCAAATGCCCATTGTAATAACGTTCTTTAGACGTTGTACGTGTTGCATGCGACAAGGAGAGAGATGAAGAACATGTTTTAAAGCTATCATTAGCTCCCATTGAGTCAGTGTTGCATCAGTGTGACCGCCGTTGGCCCTATATGTGCGAGTGTGTGTGTGTGTGTGTGTGTGTGTGTGCGAGTGTGTGTGTGTGTGTGTGTGTGTGTGTGTGTGTGTGTGCAAACCTCCGCCCAGTTCTTAAACAAGCAAGCTTACAGATTGACATAATGGACCGCTTATTGCTTTGCCTTTTTTATTGATCTAATTTCAGGTAATGCAGAAACAAACAACAACTATTTAACAGTACCGGAAAACTAAAGACTAAACCTTCTGCTGAATAATGAGATAATCCCTCAAGTTCCTGTGAGGCCAGTCAGTTTACTTGGCGGCCATCTTGTTAACACCCCGGGCAGCTATTTTCTGTCTAGTCAAAAGGCAAGTACAGCCTCAATTTACTTGAATGGAGAAGGGCTGAAACCTTTAACAATGTTTGTTAAGCAGTAGTGTGCCGTGCATTTGCCAGGCCTGCCAACACACACAACACAAACATACACACACCAGTGAAACAACACAATCTGACAATTCTTAAGCAAAACTGCAGAACTTTAGGCCAAGTTTTCACATGCACTCTGTATGAGAAATCAAGCTGATATTTAAACCTTACAGTACATCTGAAGATATCTGTGTCTATTTAAAGACTGAGCCCATTTACTGTTCCTTTAATAGGAAATATTTGATTGTCGTTTAAGTTCATCTTTTTCATGGCACTGCCATGACTTAAAATAATCATCATACATATTTAGATACAGTATATTCACACAGCATATGTAAAAGCACATGGATATCTTAGTTTTTTTCTGAGCTTTTCAAGGCTGAATGTGATTGGCTGAATTTTCTGTCTCTTCATTACTATACACTGTAAAAACTTAAAAACGTTGCTGCTTTAAACTAAAGTTTAATCAACTTTACAAGCCTTTAAAAATAATTTCAACTTAATATTTTAAATCGTGACTGGTGTAACTTATAAAAATAAGTAATTTTTCAAATACTACGTTGAAATGACTTGTGCAGCCAAGCCGATTAAACTTAAAAATGTAGGGCAGCAAATTTTGTTTTTACAATATATTAAAGAATTACTAGACCCTAAAAAACATTGTAAAGACACAAGCAGTACCATCTCTTATAATAAGCAGTTGTGATTGGCTATCGCACAACAGAGTCATAATTTAAACTAACATACCCTCTTCATCAACACAATACCAAGATCACCACACCCCCCAAAACCAAAAAACCACAGAAATGGTTCAAATCCTCAGAAAATAAGATTTCAGTAGAGAGATGATAGCGGAGCACACTGGCTAACTCACACTAAGAAATAGCAAGAAAAAGGCCATTTAAAAACTTTTTACTGGTATTTTTAATCAATTTGTATTAATAATAGCAGTACTGCTAGTGGTTGAGTTTGGTCATTAGACTGTAAAATTCATTTTCCTCTTGGCATGTGGCATGTGTGGAGATCAGTGGTTGGTTCAGGGTTAGACTCTGGGGTTGGATAATGAATTGTTTGGGCGTTTGTATGATTACAACTCCTGCTAGTCTCAATGTTATCCAACAGAGAGGCACTTTGTAAACCTTAAGTACTGAGTTTTAAAAGATCCGGCCACAGCAGGGAGCCTGCTAAGGGTTAACAAAGAAAAGCGAGTGAGAAAGAGTGAGAGAGAGAGCGAGAGAAAGAGAGTCTTTTTTGGTTTGATCTTTTGCCCCATAGAGACGTGTGGAATTGTGGGATAGCTACAGCCTCTTTCCCACATTTGTATCTCCACGGTAACGCCCCATGGGAAGGTGGAAGGGTGGAGGTGAGCTAATCTCTAAGTCGATATGGAAGAATGTTCAACTCTAACTAAACTCCGTGAGTGAGGGAGTTAATCCATTCTCACTTCCAACTCACCGAGTGTTTGTAAGTGCATTTGTATTGGAGAGGGGGGCATTTATGGGGGGTAGACAAGTGACTGACGCTTTCAGATCCATAATTAGGTTAAAACTAAATGTTTTGCTGGTTACACAATGTCACTTTTCATTAGATGTTAATCTACCATGAAACTTCAAACAGAAACATTCCAGTATAGATTCCACAGGGATTTACAGGGATTTTAGTATCTCCCTTTTCATTTAAAATGATCATTATATTAACTTGATTTCTAATAACCATAATCTTATCATTTGAATATATCAAAACATGACCAATATGCAAGTTTTCCACAGCTCAGCTCAGTGTTTAGAAAAACTAGCCCACTGTTATGACATATGAGAGATAGAGAGACATAAATGGATGGAAAATAAATGGATGTTCATAGAGAGAGAGAGAGAGAGGAGTGAAGCTGCACTAAAACCCAGACAAGAATTAGCATAGCAAAAACATTGCTAAGAAGATCCTACATAAGGACTTCCAGTTAATTTCCTAACCAGGCAATTTTATTTCTCATTTCTTCATTTATCACTGTCAATTAGCTGCTGTCTGTGTGTAGTCCATCCAACTATTGTTGTTCCTGCATAGCAACTTGTTAGCAACCTATGCTTTAAAATACACAACAGTTTAAACAGTTTGTTTAAAACAGTACAGCCCCTCCGAGTAATGTTAACCACAGACCTTATTTTACTCATAAATCGAAAACCGCTATTCCTTCAACCTATTACAAACCCCCAAGGGAACTGGCCTGGCCTACAAACTGATGTCATGACTGAATGGCTCTCTAGCACAGAACAGTGTAGATATGGCACAAGCCAGATTTAAACCTTTAGCATCCCTGTAGCTCTTTTGGTAGGGTGCGGTTTAGCAGAACAAAGGTTGTGGGTTCGATTCCCATGAAACACATGTACTGATCACAGTATACCTTGTAGTCACTGTAAGTTGCTTTGAATAAAATCGCCTGCCAATGCATAAATGTTACTGGTTATTATTTCTTTCTTTGCCGAATCCTGGAAGTGTCAAACATGGAGAATTAGCTGGAACTAACCTGCTCAAATATTTGAGAATGATTAGAAACTGCTCAATCAGTTAAATGCCACACGGGTGAGGAAAGCTTTGTGCTCATTGGAACACCATCATTGGTTCCAATCGCCAATGTCAACAGCTCTGTTCCAAAACCTAGTGAGCTGTCTCGCCCACTGTCTGGTCTTCAATGGCAGCATACTAATTAAAATGGAACCTCATAAAAGATTGATTTGGAATGCTTTTCATAGGCAGTAACTCTGTGCATTATACAAACAGTGGTACTCATACAAAGCCCATAGGAGACTCGACTCGCAATGGATTTCAGTACCAGGCCTCCAGGTAGGAAGGCATCAAGCCACATCTGAATCCAGTGTTTGCTTCACTTCCTGTCTCCTGAGGTACATTCATCTAATTAATTTCTGAAGACAGCACAGATGTATTTTTGGCTGCCTTTGGTATCCCACAATGCTGTGCGTGTAGGTCTACGAGGAAGGCGATTGGTCGAGCAGGAACGAGCTTGAAAAATTAAAATGGCGGGTGAGAGATGACAGTTTCTATATAGATTTAAGTGTAATTTACACTTTCTACAACTTTACTTTCTACAATCTACAACTAACAGAAATTAGTATTGCTGTTTTTAACTATTTAATTGGTTATTGCCAAATCAATCTCTTTATAATTCATATATACTTTCATTATTGCAACAAGCAAGGCTTTAGGACGCAGCCTAAGTATAAATATGCAACAGACAAGCTAATTTTACATAATATAATCTCATTTATATTTCAGTGTATGAATTTCTTTCTTTTTCCCCACCTTATTTCTACTGAGCTCAGCACAATGCATTCTGGGATAGCTTCCTCTGCCTCTGATACGGCTGTGGAATACGGCTAAAACAAGGTATCGTAAAAGACAGCATAATAAAGTTGCCTAGCTTTTAAAACTGTCTTCACATCGGAAGAGCATATACTGTATGATGTAATAAACTGCAGCCTACAAAGGGTCTCACTGGGGTCCGCAAGAGCATCTCAAATGTGATGTCAATTATGGAGAATGAAGCCATCAATGAAAGAGCCTGGAAAAGTTTCAGGTGATGTCAAAAACATCTTGTCAGGATCCAAGAATGCTGTACTACAACACAACCTTTCTTTTAATGAACAGGTGTACGTTTTCACACTTCTTTAAAGAACTATGAAGGTTTTGTTTTGCGGCAATTTTCAGTATGTGAGCCTTAACGCTTAAAAACGTGCAGATCTACACCAGGAAACAGCAACGAAACTCCACACACAGAACCAATCATAAATGAGTGACATTTAAAGTCCTGGACCAGAAAGCTGAGGAATAAAACAGAAATGGGAAAAGACTGGAGTAGGAGAAGCAAATAACCCAATGTGACTCTAAGAGCTGGAACTGTAAGGTGTGTGTGTGTGTGTGTTTACTTAACCATATATTGAGGACAAATGTGTACCCAAATGTCAGCAAACCTGACAAATCTGAGCAAAACCTCCTTTTGGGGACGTGCTCATTTGTAAAAACACTATAAAAAATATAGCAAAAGGTTTTTTAAATCGTAAAACATGCAGAAAGTTTTCTGTTCTAAAGGTTCTGCTCTAGTAGTCCTGTAGAAAAAAATATAGCTGTGTATAAAAACAGAAGTCTATGGAATGTCTCCATGTCCCATTTATCCAACACTGTGTACCAAATGTCCCCACAAGGTTGGCAAAACGTACACACACACCCCAGTCAGCCAGGAAATTGATTATTAAATACAGACTTAAATGATGCTTTTTTGAAAATGCATAATGGTTTCTGTGAGGGGATAGACTTTTGTACAGTATAAAATACAAAATAAAATACATAAAATCATTATGGCTATGACTATGGAAAGTTCTCACAAGGCATAGAAACCTAACGTGTGTGTGTGTGTGTGTGTGTGTGTGTGTGTGTGTTCAGGGACTCATGTCAGTGGAGGGGCTGGCTGATGGACCGTCAGAGGCTGCAGATGAAGGAATGAGAAATGACGATGAGCCGAGTTTGGCTGTGTGACACCGGCCGAAAGCGCATGAGGGAGATGTAAGCTCTGTAGATCAGATTAATCTTTACTCAGATGAGACGAAAGCGAAAAGCATCAAGGCTGCGTATTTTTTTCCTGATAAGTTTGTTGCAGCTGTCCACTGGGCACCGAGATTGAGGGGCTACAAATTCAGTTCAATTCAGTTCAGACTTTATTTATGTAGCACCTTTTGTGCCAACAGAGCAGTATGACGTGTTAGAAAATATGTGATAAATAAATACATGAGTAAATACCACAACCTTTAAAAGAAACACAAAAATAAGTTAAACGGATGAGTGGGCTTGGAAAAGAACGACTCAGATGACCATAAATTTCTGTGCTGGCCAAGGCTAGTTTATACCGGTTACTGCTAATGTAGTTTGTGGAACTGTAGCAACCCATAACTGCAACATCTACTTTAGTCATAATTTTGGAGGTCAGGTCAGATGACCAATACACTTGATGTACATAAAGTAACCTGCAATTTTGTGTTTCAAACAGAGATGGCGGTAGAGAGGCAAAAGTTACAGATTGCAGCTTTAAGCTCAGTGAAGACACCAGAACATCAGCATCCACGGGGACCTGCATCCATAACTCTGGGGACAAGCATCCAAAACACAACATATGCTGCTCTTTTAGCAAGTTAATTAGGAAAATGCTCCACTCAAAAAAAGTGTTAAAGTTTTGTTGAACGGTATCAAGAGTGTTCACACCTGGGGGCCGTCACACAGGACACGTCTTTGGTCCATATGCTGCTTTTCTTAAACGTTTGCATAAACATTCGCTAGACAGACATCTTTGACTGTTGTGACACGTCTCCCTTGAGCCCTTTATTCATTGTTTATTGATACTTTTAAAATGCTGTATTAAGCTAAAACCAGTTCAACTTTTAAAAAAGCATCTTGCGTTTTGTTTTTTTTCATTCGGCAGCATCTTGCTGTTTTTGAAGGCGAGATGCGGGTCCTGTGTGAACAGCCCCTCAGAGAGTCCGCTGTGTTCTGCAGCGGAGGACTGCGCAGCCCGTAACTGTTAGTTCTGACTGTTAGAACAATGTTAGAAGACCACAGAGACCAGCTTGGAACAAACTTCACAAGCTTATTAGATATGGATTTAGCTGCAAAGCTATTAAGGGATCCGAAAGGCAACGACAGAAATTTGATATCAATTTTAAAACGTACTCGTTTCTAAACAGCCTACTTTCCCAGCTAGCAGGGAACGTTCTGAGAACGTTCTCTCAAAGTTCTCTCAAAAATGTTCTTGCTGTATCATTAATATAGCTTTTTTAAACGTTTTAGTGTAACAAAAAAATTGCTGTTTCAAACGTTCCTGTTTCAAACTTTCAAAATAACATTTTTAATGTCTTTTATTACTCAATGGAAATGTTACAGAAACATTCTTAGAACCTTCAACTGTTAGCTGGTTTGAGACGTGTAATGTGTTAATCCTGAAGCATTCTGGGTAGTTTCTTGGGAAGGCAGCACTGCAGAGGTCCAGCTTGAGGACCTGAAAGAGAAGATGAGGTGTGGAGTATTCAGGAATGAAATGCTGAGGTTGAGGACCTGAAAGAGAAGATGAGGTGTGGAGTATTCAGGAATTAAATGTTGAGGTTGAGGACCTGGAAGAGAAGATGAGGTGTGGAGTATTCAGGGATGAAATGCTGAGCTTGAGGACCTGAAAGAGAAGATGAGGTGTGGAGTATTCAGGAATGAAATGTTGAGGTTGAGGACCTGGAAGAGAAGATGAGGTGTGGAGTATTCAGGAATGAAATGCTGAGGTTGAGGACCTGGAAGAGAAGATGAGGTGTGGAGTATTCAGGGATGAAATGCTGAGGTTGAGGACCTGGAAGAGAAGATGAGGTGTGGAGTATTCAGGAATGAAATGTTGAGGTTGAGGACCTGGAAGAGAAGATGAGGTGTGGAGTATTCAGGAATGAAATGTTGAGGTTGAGGACCTGGAAGAGAAGATGAGGTGTGGAGTATTCAGGGATGAAATGCTGAGGTTGAGGACCTGGAAGAGAAGATGAGGTGTGGAGTATTCAGGGATGAAATGCTGAGCTTGAGGACCTGAAAGAGAAGATGAGGTGTGGAGTATTCAGGAAAGAAATGCTGAGGTTGAGGACCGGCTAAATAAATGCTTTATGGGATTTACCGGGAATTTCACGCATTACTACGTCTGCTGCTTCCTGTTCATCCCTTTTGTTCACATGGAGATTTTATGCACAAAATTGCTTAATGTTAATGAGAGATGGGCGAGAGAGCTGTGTTTTCACAACTCGCCCCCTTTCTCTCTCCACTCCTCTCTCTTTCTCTCTCTCTTCTAATTGCAATGCATACACACATTAAGCGATCCATATTTTTGGACCTACTCTCTCTTTCACTCACTCTCTCCCTCTGTCTTTTTTATCTCTTTTTCACCTAATTGCATGCACACATTAACATATATTTCCATTCGGCTAAAAGCAGTGGCTTTGTCTGCCGCTGACTGTCAAGAGAATGTTTCTGCATGTTTATGAGTGATGGGACACGTGGGACATTTATGAACAGAAAATTACATTTTGTTCTCACTGGAAACAGAATGTAAGTGGGAAAGTGGTTCCACAATGAGAGTGTGTGTGTGTGTGTGTGTGTGTGTACAGGTTTGGCTATACAGTACTTGTGAGGGCCAAAGGTTTGAGAAAACGTAAAACAAATACTCATGAATAACTGAAGTGGTCCTCACAGCTCTACATGCTCATAAAACAGCCAATTAGCAGATCACGTTACCTGGTATAAAGCACAACATCAACAGGTTTCTGTGAAGGTTTGATTTAGAGGCTGAATATAAAAAATATACACTAACTCACTAATATAGCTGCTTAAAACTGTGTGTTTTGGTTTGACCCACCCAAATTGCCCCAACAGTAAAACCTAAAATGATCTACATTATAGGGCCCAAAGGTTCCTATAATTCAAATAAACATATTAGGCAATGTCTTGTTGAAAATATCAAAAGGTTTGTGAGGGTTAGGAACAGGGGATAAAAAATTAGATGAATATAATAACAATAAAAATCGATGGAAAGACCTAGCAATGATAATGGAACAAGTGTGTGTGTGTGTGTGTGTGTGTGTGTGTGTGTGTGTGTGTGTGTGTGAGAAAGAGTATTGTCATTATTTATTGATACAGCAGGCTTAAGAAATCCAGGATATTCTTTGCCATGTCACGATCTGGGATTAACAAAGTGTGTGTGGCCAAGCACACACACAAATGCAATCACTTAAACTCAAAGTATGGCAAAGACCTCATATGCATGCAAACACACGTTAAATTAATTAACTATAGTAATTAGTCATCCCCATTTAAGATACGACATTACAGAGAGAGGAAGAGCGAGAGAGGGATAGAGAGAGAGAGAGACATCGACTGTGGAAACAGAACTCAACTTGGGCACTCGGTCACCATGGGAACCGTTGATGTGCCCGACAGGGGGTCACACATGATCAGGTCAGCCCAGGGCCCCCTTATCGACTTGTGCTGTTTACAGATTTCACTCTGTTTTTCTGGCTCACATCCGTGCGACGGGGGGCTCTCTGTTTTTATATGAAAGAAATGACATTGTACTTTAAAAGCTGAGAAGCCTTTGATTTTTCTGACTACCATTCATTGTGGTCTCCGCTGATGAAATGTCCTGTGGTGTGATGTGGCGCTCTGATCTAGGACCAGCTGTTCGGCCTAAACATTATCAGAGAAACCACATGGCTGCTCATGGACCAGTGGAGAACCACACAGCCTCCTGTATTAAATCAGACGTACTGAACAGGCAAATAAACAGGAAAACGCAAGCTACTCACACACTACATGGGGGAAGAAAGAAAGAAAGAGAGAGAGAGAAAGAGAGAGAGAGAGAAAAGAAAGAAGAAAGAAAAATCTGTGTTCTCTCTAATGGTTTACTGCACATTCACGAAGCCCCGCCCATCAGCATTGACGTCATATTTGTGAATAGCAGAGACAAAATAATAGCACTTATAAAAGCAGACTTCTTTTGTGCTACCTAGCCCTCTCTTCTCTAGCTTTCTATGTATTTTGCCTTTTTGAGCTTTACTGTCTTCTAAATGTTTTCTTTTGATCTTTCTGGATTTTACTTAGACACGTTACAAACTTTGCTGCTGAAAAATTAAATTGCATTCTTTGGTCCATATTAACATCGCCATCAATTGCGTTGAAATAAATGCTAGAAAAACTCAATTTAGACAAATCTTACCAAAATGTTTATTGGCTCAGAGCTCAATGGGGGTGGGTGATGGGGGTGGGTGATGGGGGTGGGTGATGGGGGTGGGTGACGGCTGTGTGGGTGTCGCGTACGGCCTTATCAAGGTCTGTCTTGAGAGACTTGTCTAGATTTACTCCCTACTTCTCGCAATCCATCTGTGAGGCTGCTGATTAATCGATCAACCCTACAAAAACGTCAAACAAACTTCTCAAAAAATGGTTCCAAGAAATGATTAACAACAAACGATTCGTCGCAAAAAGTGAATCAACCAAGTGATTCATAACAAGTCATTCAGTCCAGAAACAGGAAGTAGCTGCAACCAGGGCAACGGACTAAAACCAGCGTTCGGTCCCCCGGTTCCGCTCGGACAGATGTCGTGTCTCTGGGGCACGTCTGCGTGTCATTCGTACAGCTGGATAAACAAACTACTCCAAGCCAATTAGCACAAGCTGTTAGCACTGTGTCCTTCTACATTAGGTCCACTGCTAAATTAAAACTTACTTTCAGCATAAATTCAATACGAATGTTTAGAATGTAGAAATAACTAATGAGGTATAATGATAATTTGGGACAAGGCGTGGTGAGGTGAGCTAATCTGAACATCTCCCCCTAGTGGCTATAGAAGTCAACACAGCCGGTCAGTGCTTTAGTCATGTTCTTATTTACAAATGTCTGTTCATCCAACCTATTTTCCCGGAATAATAAACAATATCTTTCCTTTAGAGTAACAGATCCAACAATATATTTACATTATTATTACTTATTCAACATAATTTCCAAACTATTGTTGTTTTTAATGTTCTCACTGCTGTTTGTTGTTATAATGAAAGCTGTGAATTTGGGGCTAGTGTGTGTATGAAGCATATAACCCTAAAAATGACACAAACAACACCTTAAAAGTACCCCATAATATGTCCGTATAACCTCTGACTGTAATTTTCCAAGCCATACAATAGCTCTGTGTAAGAAACAAACCATAAATTAGATGTTATAAAAATAACTCACAGATCTCATTTGTGCTTTGGTGTATTCAAACCTAGCGTGACACAATCCAGTGGACCAAAGGGTTCGTTTTTGGTTCCCAGAACAGTCTGACTAAATATCAACGTTCTATTTTCGTAAGGGAAACTTTCCTGGCTAACCAAGAACAAACCTAAAAAATAACATTCTGGGAACAAAAAGCTGGTATTCACAAAACGTTCTGAGAACCAAAAGCTGGGTTTGAGCGTCACTGAAACATCAATGGTATATCACAGTATAAAATCATGATTAAAGAGCTCAATTTTCCAAGAACATCTGAATCCACACATGTAATTTAATGCATGTTCAGTTGATATCTAATAAACTGCAGCTCTACGCCAAACTAACAGCAGTGTGTAAAGATGAAGCTCTTATACAGCTCTTACCAGCGCAGGCTGCAAAAATTCAGCCTCTATAAAACTTCAGAACACTAATATCCTTCGTCTAAAATGATCTGGTGAAAACATTAAGACATGATGCTCATCTCCACAATTTTACATTGTCCCCAGTGAAACAGAGTTAATATTTCAGTGTGTACTCTCTCTCTCTCTCTCTCTCTCATGCATATGTTTTATGTAGTGTGTTTGGTGGAGAGAGATAAGGCACAAAACACATTAACACCTGCATTCACACACACACATATACACACGCAGAGATGGATGATGGGGGAGATTGGATTTCTGGGCCAGTGAGCAGGAAGTAGAATGTAAAAGTGTGACTGCGGTTCTGTCACAGCAGGTCATTTGGGTACTAATGACTGTCTGTGTGCGCGCGCGCGTGCGTGTGTGCGTGCGTGTGCGCGCCCTGCATTAAACCCTATAGGTGTGATCGGGACGCCCACCAGCTGCAAATTCAATTTGCAAAGCCCAATTTTTGTATAAAGCGATTTAAAGCCCGCAAGCAAACAGTGAAAGCGGAAAGAGAGGGAGGCTCGGCGTTGTTTAGTGCTGTCTAACCGAACCTCTCCCCTGATACTACAGCCCTCTTTGCTTGTCATCTGTCGCGGCGCTTAAATAAGATGTCATCAGTGCTCTGCGGTAACGCGGTGATGCGCTCAGAGCGAAACCTCAGACACCGGCCAGCAGCTCATCTCTGCTCGTTCAAGTGTTTCTTCATGCCTTTAAGACAACCGGTGTCTGTACTCACGTTGTCTGAGTGTGTGACAGCCAGAGAGGGTGTGTGTGCTACACATTAAACAGCCGTGAAGAGAACAGACGGAGGCGGACGGAGCGACGGCACAACAGCGCCCCCGTGTGGCCAAGCGCGCCGCACCTGCGAACGCGCACGGCCGCTCACACGCATCGCTCAACAACAACCTAAAAACACCTAAAACTAACTTCCAGCATTTGCCCTGAGCTTGTGTGTCAAGTGACAGAAGTTTGACTATATGTGATAAATCATCCTTCCTTTCCGGCATGTGACATAAATGACAAGACATTTATCACAAAGCTCGTACTGTTATTTCTAACTGTTATAAGCATCATTGGTAACACTTTACAATAAGGTTTAATTTTGTTATTGCTTTAGTTAACATGAACTACAAACAATACTTCCAAGCTTGTGTTCATGGCCACATTTACTAATGCAGTTGTGTTAAATCATGTTGTATCTGTTAACGCTGGTCAACGAACTAACGACTGACATGAACAATTTAATACAATTTAACCCACATATTAACAAACACATATTGTTCAGTGTTAGTTCATGTAAAAGTTGCAATCGGTAACTTTGTTTGTTAAAATTGAACAAAATTAAGTTAATGAGAAATAACATGACAGGTCGCAACGGTAAGTTTATAATGATTTATAATTTGCTGGAAATGTCATTCAGTGAACAGACAGATGATCCGGCTACTGTATTGCATATCTGGATACTGTACTGTACTGTACTGTACACGTTTACAGTGTTTGTAACTTGTCACCCACGTTATAAAAGGTTTAGTTGTATTTCATACATTGATTTACTTCTGTTCCTGCTCTATATTAATACGAATCAAATGCACCGAATCCAACCAGGCGTGACGCCACATCACATCAACAAGTAATTTGTCTGTCCACACCAATTAAGTCAATGATACCTGAAGAGCGATATCCATCCATGAACTGCTTTTCATCATTGAAGAATGCTTTACTCCCATTGAAGAATGCAATTCGCATTTTGCCATGTTCACACGTGTTGTGGATTTAGTTTGGGCGAGAAGTTTTCAGCCAATCACCTGCAGTCCTAAATGTCACATGACTGATCACTGAATTGCGCGAAAATGATGTCATGACAGCGTTAATTGGCTGATGAAGTCAAGCATGGGGACTGTGTTTACATGTCAAAACATTCACGTTTCATGCTTTCAAACTGCCCCTACCAAAAACAACATCAACTATCATTATTATAAAACATGGCAAACGTAGTTAAAATGGCAAAACATCAATTATAATTAATATAGTTATTTGTGGTTTATGTTGCTTGCAAATTAGAATAACAATTTTAATAAACTCTAATAATACAAATTCATAATAATGTTATTTCAAAGAGGATTTAAAATGACAGTCAATGAGGAGAGATGTTTTAAAACTGTGGTTATGACATCTGACTGTTTGTGATCTAACTGGACTGCATAACAGTAATTTTCGGTGCAAATTGTTCGTAATTCTGTTCTTATGTAAACTGTTGCATGTAATTTAACGTGTTTGTTTATAGGAGTGATTTTATGAACATTTACAGAGATTCGATCTGCTTGGATTTTATAAAGAGGCTGAAAGCAAAACCCTGCTGCACATTTACAGCCAATCAAAACATGTTTCAATTCAAGTCAAGGTGCTTTGAATGACACAATAATGTTCCACACAGCAAACGACAGAAAACTGTCAACAGCCAGCTGATTTAGTTTTTTAATAATACTGAACTTGTACATATAAAGATCAGGAAAAGGTTTAAAAGTTTGAAGGGGAATTTTTAAAACGGTTTGAATGCAACATTAAATGCCACATGAATGTAGAAAAGAGCTTAAGAAGACTGGATGTGTAAAGCTACAGATCACATGGATTAAAGTGTAAATCACAAAGACCTTAAAGGTACAATAACAGAGTCTCAGGCAAAAAGCTTTTCATTTATAAAACACACAGATGAGATCAGAGCAGTGTAAAGCTGTCTCTTCGGCATGCTAAATCATTGCTTTTTAATCAGGGAACATTATGCAAAAATGTAGCTGCCAACATGTATGCAGCCCATGGGATGAGAGTCAATATTGTGTGGAAGCGTTTGTATGTCCTAACAGCTTTTGTTTTGTTGTTATTTACATGTTTATTTTTAAAAATCTGGTGTTGAGTCACAGACAGAGGAACGGCAGAATGCTGTAAAGAGGCGAGTGATTATTGTAGTGCTTCATGATGGAGAGCGAAGGTCTCAGAGCCATCAGGTTCGAGATTTTTTCTCTTTCCTGTCCGTCGACACGTCAGCTTTACGCTTGTGAGCCTGTGAAAAACAAACAAACTTTAGATTCCTACGAAAGACAGAAAGATAAATAAAGGAAACAAGTTTATAGAAAGTTAAATAAAAGAGAAAACACGTTTATAGGATACATAGAAAGATAAATAAAGGAATAAACAAGCTTATAAGACAGATATGAAGACAAATAAAAGAAAGAAGTTCATTAGATAAAAAACATCAGGTATATAAGATAAATAAATAGATACTGGTTGGTGAGTAACTAAGCAAAAGTAGTGACGGTACAAACTTAATTACAACTTCTGAAGTAAACTACAACTGCAACTTTTATTTACATACCTTATATTTTTTGAGGTTATAATATATAACCAAACCCTATAAAAATGTCCAATATAAAGCATTGGGAACTAAGTCTGATTCATTTTAGTGAATCAGTTCTTCTGGATAATTCAGATTAAAAAAATAATTAAATCCCTTGGCATTTTATATTGTTCTTTTTTTAATCAAATATATATTTAAATATTTGAATAAGTGCTGATGTCATTGTTTGGTATGTGCGATGTTTTCCAATCAGTTACACACATTCTGGTGTTTGGGATTGTTACTGGTGATCTGCTGAAAGCCTGTTCAAAGCTGTCCTCAGTGTTTCTACAGCAGATAAATACTGCACTGCTCTGTCTAATAAAATAAATATCACTGCTCCCTGAATCAGCTGCATATGCTGCACTTGACTGCGGACAACAAGTCAGAGGAGTTTTGATCATCTGCATGTCTTCATGTTCACTTGCTCAAGCGTGATTCTGAGCTAGAGGAAACGTCTGGTGGGACGCGAGTGTGGAGCACTTGAACAGATGGAGTCAGAAGACGGGAGGTATTACTGATTGTGCTTTGGGTGTTCGTCTCTTCTTCTCCGCTCGCTCTTTCTCCTCGATCTCCATGTTCTCCTTCTCAATCAGAGAAATGAGTGTGTTGCAGCGACGCTGCAGTTCCTGCGAGCGACACGAAAACTCTGACATCATCTCAGAGAAACAGTTACACGTCACAGATGCTGCTACGCTTTCTGTTCTGCGTCACACATGCGTACGCAAGCACACGCACACGCACACACACACACAAACACACGCGCACACACACACACAAACACACACACACAAACAAACACACAAACACACACACACACAAACCCACACACACGCACGTTTATCTTAATGATGTCATGCTTTTGTTTTAATTTAAAGCTAATTATTATTACTACAGACTAACTTTAATTGTACCCCTAAAGAAAACTTCTTGCAATTTTAATATATGTAAACATGATTTATTATAATTTTTAATAATTAATTTATGAATTTCTGATTTTCTGTCAGATTTGTTTCTAGGGGACAATTGCATCCCTAAACTCACACACACACTCACACACACAAGCACACACACATGCAAATTCTTATAGTGTTTTCTCATTCATCCAGAAGCTAATTAAAATAGCTACAGACTAATCCTAAAATTATTTATAATTAAAGCACAACTAATGCCTTTATCAAACTTTTATGTCCTGTGGGGACATGCCTAAAAGGTAGTTTTGCTTTTGTTCCAGAAACAATTTGTTTTTCCCCAGGAGAGCTGCAAAGCCTGCACACACACACACACACACTCACGCACACACACACACACACTCACTCACGCACACACACACACAC
>JAZGTK010003128.1:1756-12472 GCA_036877625.1 Ambastaia sidthimunki | reverse complement strand
CACACACACACACACACACACACACACACACACTCACCATGGCTGTCCTGGACTTGATGAACCAGTCAAATCTGAACTGCGGTGCATTTCGTACACACTGTCTAAGTTCCTCATAAACATACTCTTTATCAAAGCCCATCTTATGCAGCATACAGATCAAAAACCTGTCCTCCTCCTGCACACACACACACACACACACACACAAGATTAAAGTGATTCCTCTTTCATAAGTAAACACACAAATGATTAACTAACACGCAACACTTTTGATTTCTTTTCCTCACACACCTCTGTGTAGTTCTTTCCTTTGTTGGTGCCGTACTGGATGCGGAGCTGGTGGAAGGGCGCTTTGTAACGTGCTATCTACAAGTACACAAACACGCCGCATCAAACAAGAAATATTCACTCATTATTATTGCATCAAAAATGAAATTTCCTCTGTAATATTTGTGCTTTGTACGATAAGCTGAATTTACTGAGGGAGTGAATCTTCAAATGCACGAAACGCCAAACTCACGATCCAATCATAATTTAGCAGCCAATTTAAAAGAATCTCAATCGTCAACAATGTAATTGAATTTCGTTGCGTTCACACTGAAATCTCCTCAAGCCTGATTATTAGTTCTAACACGCTTTCACACACACCTTTCCCATAAACTCTGTTTCTTTAGTTAATTAACTAAATAATTAATTAATTAATAAACTAAGGCATATGTGAACACACTCACGGTTTTACGCGTAAAAATTAACAGATTGAGTTTGGATGCTCTGACGTAAGAAGTCCGCCGTCAAAGAGTCTGAACCAATCACGAAGTTTTAAAGAAGCACAAATTTACTCCACGCAAATAATAACATTTCAATTACAGAAAGTGATGTTATCAACCCAAACAAACACTGAAAGGAAACAGCTTCACTCCATTTGGATGAAGAAATTACTAGACAAATTACTGAAACGGTTGAAGATTTCTTATAACGAAAAATACCCTCCTTGGGGAATGAAACCGTGTAGATTTTTCAGCACACTGGATTACGGTGTTAAAGCGAATACGGTTGCAATATAGATAAAAACATAAAGTTAACGCATGAGTGTGAAACAGATGTGGTACATTTACTGGAAAAGGAAATCTGGCAATTTTACTGTCATTGAACAGATCTGATATGTGAAAGTGTGAAAGAGAAGAGAAGGTTCTTATGAGTGGTTTCTGAACTCTTGACCTTAGCGTCCAGGGCTTTTTTGATACTGATGCGTCTCTGGATCCGAGCTTCTCCTCGCTCTATCTGCGCCATGATCTTCTCAATGTCTTGCAGCTCATTACATCGTTCCCAAAACACAGCTGTGACAACACAACAAACACACATGTGAAGTGTGTACTTCATGTACAGTGTGTGAGATGTGTTCTAAATATAGGATTGTGTTTGTGTAGCTGATATAGCTGGGAAGTGTTTGTTTTGTGTTTGCTATAAAAGTGAAGTGTATTTTTGTAGACAAGTGTAAGGTGGTCTGTGCATTTTATGCAGGTGTGTGTGTGATTGTATTCTATAGTGGTGTAGGTGTGTAGTTGCAGTCCTACTGGGGTTGTCAATTTACCGTGTTAATTTGCGAAATTAATTGATGCATTTAATTATGCGAGACCCATATGTAAATTCTATAATTCCATGGGGGATTTTTAGACCAACAGAGCAATTCAGGTTTGATTTACAACCTTCATGATGTTGCAAGTAATCAGTGAGTCCAGTTCAAGCTGCTGTCGCAGGAAATGCGCCTCACTACATGTTTAGACTGCGCACGTTTTTGCATTCAAAATGAGCTCAAATGCAACAGAATGCAAGTTTGAACCGTTTATAAACTGTGACTGAAAGATGTGGCTCTCTGTACATAGATAACTCAGGTGAGTTATTTTAGTGTGTATCTTACCAGAGTACTCCATCACCTCTTCAGGGGTCTTGCCCTCCACCTCTCTGGCGATGTTGTCGATGTCATCGCGACCGTACTTCTCATTGGCTTTAATAAACTGATTAAAATCACGCTTGTTCCAGTTGGTGAAACCCTGTGAACAAAACAAACCAATTCTGCTGTAGCACAGCTCGAGATAATTAGCACATTTAGAGTGTGAGAAAGTGTGAGGGATGAGGATAATACAGTGTGTGTGTGTGTGTGCGTGTGTGTGTGTGTGGTACTGGTATTCACTATGCTATGGGGACCAAAGGTATAGGTATAGTAAAATGTGGGGAAATTTTTTTGGTCCCCATAAAGAAACAAGCTTGTAAATCACACAGAATGATGTACTTTGAAAATAGCGGAACGTTTTCTGTGAGGGTTAGATTTAGGGAATAGAATATATAGTTTGTACTATATGAAAACCATTACGTCAAAACCTAACACGTGTGAGTGTGTATGTGTGTATGTGTGTGTGTGTGTTTACTTGTGTCAGTAGCTTCTCTTTCTCCTCGGTCTCCTCAGGTGACAGAGGTTCAGCCTCGTCTATCTTTGCTTGCTCCTCCTTCTGGACTTGGGCTGAATTTGGAATATCTGGATTTCGTGGAACCTGGAATATACACACAGACGCCAATTTAACCCGGAAGTTCTCACAAACAAACACTTGATCATATACAAACAGAGCTTTTAAAAACTCTTTTAAAGGGGTCCTAGTATCCCTTATGTTTTTGGGGTGCACTACGACAGATGTTCATGTTTTGTTTGTTAAAAAACATTATTTGTCACACATTTTAACTTTATTCTATACCACAGTTTCCATTCTTATAAAAACTTCATTCTTATAAAATAACTTTGCAGATATTGTTTATGCTCAAACTGCATAACAGGACCCCTTTAAGAGCTTTTAAATAGAGCAATTCCACAGCCTTGTAACTGGTTTTAAAACCATGTATCTCAGTGTTTCTCAACCTTTTTGTCTTTATGCACCCCCACAGCCCCATTAGTAAAACTTAAGCACCTCTTCATCTCCATTAAAGCAGAAATGTGCTCTTATATCATCACATTAAACTGAAAATAATTCATCATTACCTTAAATATTAAAAGCAAGTGATTACAATGATTCACGTTTAAACTAAACCATTTACATTATTGTGGGTAAAAACAGATTAACCGTGTAGCTACTCAAACTGAAGCATAAATACAAAATCTGTTGTATCTTTAACTGCTAATAATTATAAAATAGATAGTAAACTATTATATACACACACACACTATATAGTATATATAGTACATACTTTTTATAGCCCTAACATCTTTATTTAAAACCTTTCTGTTTTAAATAACATCTTCATTTTAAAAACGTATTTTTAACTTCTGTTTTATCTCCTGGAATCTGCTCGTATCTCAGGACGGGAATCACGGATCTACAGGGAAGCTACATTAGATGTTCACCTTGTATCCAATGGTTTTCCTGTAGTAGAGAATCTCCATCTCCAGCAGCTCAAAGAGACGTGGAGGAAAGAACTGAAAGTCCTGGATGTTGGGCTGCTTTGGAGGCCGTGGAGCCTGAAACACGCACACAAACGTTTCGGAAACATTTAAAAAATCGTTTAAATATCAATCAAGCAAAAACATTAATGCAACCTATAAAAACCGGACATTCTGAACATTCTTAGAACTTTCAAAATAACCTTTTGTAAGTTAACGTTTTTGATACTTAATAAAAACATTACAGAAATGTTCTTACAACCTGAAATTGTCAGCTTGTTATACAGAGTCTGAGCTTCACCTATGCACCCGGAAAACAACTAAAGCATTTACGTCTTAGTTAGCAAGACGCGTTTCATTCTCATTGATGTTTTTATGAGTGTATGCAGTGCACTGTTCCATTGAACCGGCCCCCCGCGGGACCGATCGAGTGTTAAGTGTCTCTCAAGGGCACGGCAGTGACAGGAGGAAGAAGAATGTCCGGTTCATGAGGTCATTTCCTGAGTCAGCGTTTGAACCCGCAACCTTTGTGCTTCAAGCCTAACTCTTTATCCATTACACTAGCCCCAGTATCTGATGACACAGCACCTTCTGCAGCTGTCAGTCGCAGAAAAACAGTGATGCGTTATTTATTGTGTAGTAGGTTGTGTACGTACTCGTATTATGGGATGCTTATGCAGTCTTGAGCAGTGCTGACAGATGTCATTTCAGTGTCTAAAGTCTGTGTGTTTGTGTGTGTTACCTTTGGGGCTCTTGGCTCGCTGACTCTCAGAGCTTCTCTGAAATAAGCATCTACAGCGTAATTGGCCTTCCTCTCTCTCTTAGGAGGCTCAATCCATTCCATTAAACTCAGCTGTGCAAAAAAACACACACACACACACGTTCACACTTCAGCCAGAAGCCTTCACAGAAACACAATCAATTTGTTGCATACCCAACTAACAGAGAACCTTCTCAGAACATTGGCTAATGTTCTCTGTAATTCTCCTCAAAGTTCCCTTTAAGTTTCCTCAAAGTTATTAAAATTGTTCTTGCAGTAACATTAGTAGAACGTTTTTTAATGTTGTATATAATATATCAAAACGTTGTTCTTAAGCTGTCAGTGGAACGTTTTAAAATGTTACAGAATTAAAACATTATTGTTGAGTAATGTTATTATAACCAAGCAATAATGTTAATTCAACGTCTAAAAAAATGGACATTTTGAATGTTCCTAGAACTAGGAACAAAAACTAAATTTTTGTTGCTTAATAAAAATGCTAGGGAAACGTTTTTACAACCTAAAATTGTTATCTGGGTACATAAGCACAACAAAACTCACAATTGCATACGTCATGAAACAAACGCCAAACCAACGTTCACCTTCTGTTTCTCTCTGTAATCTTCTCCCTCAAACTTATACAGGCTGGTCTCTGTTCCCGCCGTGTCCATGGTGAAGTTTCTCAGCGAGCTCTCACCGAGATTCTTCATGCGCTCAAACATCTCTGCCGTCTAGAGAAACAGCCACAGAGTTAAATGGAGTTCAATTGAGTATAAAAACCTCAAATGAAAATCGGAATGAAATCAGATGCTTTTTAGTCAACCGAGCAGCAATTTTAATGCTTTCGGGACTGGAATTCAAATCGAAATCTCAATTATGGAATTTTCCAGTAACGTTATCCAACGACGTAGCTTTTGTGTGTGTGTGTGTGTGTGTGTTTGTGATCACCTTCTTAGCGCCTCTCTCTAGAATAGTGTCGATATCTTCATCTGTGAGTTCACTGTCTTTGGAGGCAAACACATGTGTGGCTCCATGTCGGATCATCTGCAACATTTCATCCTTCCCCAATTTATTCTGCTGGTCAATCAGTCGTCCTACATACAAAGCAGAAACAACAGCAACATAAACATTTTTTTATGATACTGTTATAACTGTGATGTCTGTCAGCTAACATGAGCACACAGAACAGAGGTCACAAGTCCTATGAACCCCAAAACTCAGATTTACATAGAAGGGATCCTTCTAGTTTGTTGTTAAGTGTGTGTGTGTGTGTGTGTGTGTGTGTATGCGTGTGTGTACCCTGCTGGATGACTATGGAGTCCAGGCGTAGTTTCATCTCGGCTCTCTCCACGATTCGCTCCTCCACTGTGTTTTCCGTGATTAGTCTGAACACTTTAACCGGTTTCCTTTGTCCGATTCGATGAGCGCGATCCTGAAATCACAACACCAAACAACATCCATAAATAACCTGCTGTCTCTCACGACTGTAAACTTTAATAAGCTTAGTGTGTGTGTGTGTGTATTTCTCACCATGGCCTGCAGGTCCACCTGTGGGTTCCAGTCCGAGTCGTACAGAATCACCACATCAGCTGTAGCCAAATTAATCCCCAGCCCACCTGCCCGTGTGCTCAGCATAAAGATAAACTTACTGCTGTTCACGGCGTTAAAAGCATCGATGGCTTGCTATTGCAAAACAACACAACAGAGGCATAAATGAGGATTTTTCATTTTATGTTAGCGTTTCAAGAAATCATTCGCCCAAAAATGAAAATTCAATTTACAATGAGAAATGAGGCATGAACAAAATAGCTGAAATCAACAACTCATCAACAATTTTACATCGTATTTACTTAAAAAAAAAAACGAAAAACAACAAAACCTAAAACTCAGCAGAACGCTGTTGTTGAAACTGATAAAAGGAGAAACTAAATCATTCTCAAATTGCAGATTAGTTGGTCTGGATGATATATTGGTCTATTACACCGTCAAATTTTGAATATTGGCAAGTTCATCTTTAGCTTGTGTGTGTGCATAACAAATCCATGAAACCTCTATGAGTTTGTATTCACCCCGGGTCTGATCAGTGGTTGCCATGACAACCAGGTTGGTTAATCAGTGTCTGTATAAAACTGAGATTCTGTGTGTGAAGTATCTGTATTTGTCTCATAGTTTTGCAAACGCATACAAATTGTCTTTCCCTTTTGTTTATTGTATTTGTATTTTGTAAATTACATTTAATAAAGTTTTAATAATTTATATTTTAATATTATTTAATAATAATGTATCATGCACTGGATTTGTAAAAAGTAGTGTGTGTGTGTGTGTGTGTGTGTAAGGCTGCATGAAACCTCATTTCTATGCATTTAAACATATGTGTGTGTGGGTGCCGTTATGCAAATGTGTGTGTACCTCTCTGGCCTCATGAGGTGTATTCCCATCCAGCCTGCAGTACTCGTACCCTCTCCACATGCAGTAATCTTCCAGAATATCCAACACTCGCGTCATCTGGCTGAATATTAACACTCTGGAACCTGAACGCATATGCACAGATACATGAAAAATCATTAAAACATGAAAAATTCATAATTTTAATTATACGTTTACATGGGCATGTTGCTCACCTTGCTCCTGCACTTTAGGCAGAAGTTTATCCAGCGCAACCATCTTGCCGCTGTTGGTGACCAGGTGTGTGTCGGTGGTGTAGGGGGGGCCAGGCTCCGCCCCGTCAAACAGATACGGATGATTACAGCATTTCCGAAGCTGCATCAAAATATTCAGAAGTCGCATTTTGTCCATCTTGCCAGCGGAGTTTAAGATGTCGATATCCTTCATCAGGATACGCGTGTACCTGTTAAATCAACAGGAAATGAACACGTTCACTTCCTGTTGGTGTTCTTCAGTTTCCATCATCTCTGTATTGTGAGTTTTCTGTGCTGAATATCTCTCAGGGCTGCGCTTTGCATCTGTGTGTCGCTGACGGTGAGAAACTCATCGGACCCAAAACCAACTTACAAAACCAACTTACAACTATAACTATGAACCCAAAACCAACTTACAACTATAACTATGAACCCAAAACCAACTTACAACTATAACTATGAACCCAAAACCAACTTACAACTGTACAAAAACCTTAAGACTAACTTAAAAAGCAGGAAATCTAAAAAACTCCTACCAAAGCTAAATAATATTTGGAAGAGAGTCGGATAAAGAAAAAACTAAAATAATGAACTTGTTGCATGATGTATATGAAGGAGTAAAATTGTGGGTGAAATGATTTTTTAATTCATTTCCTCGCTCAGTACATACGGTGTTATGAGTAATCACTCGAAGGGTTTATAAACCAGATGGCTCAGCTTAATTCACAATTCAGTTCAAGTGAACTCACTCATCAAACTCAAGCGAACGCAAACAAACACAATTAATTATAGTGTCTGCTGGATCTTTAGATAAATGTGCTTTATTATCCTCGTTTTTAGGGGTTAGAGAATATTCTGCACAATATTAATCTCAAGAATATTCTAGAGTCAGATCGTACCATTCTCTCTGCATTTTACTGAGTCCCAGGTAAATCTTCACCTCTTTTTTGGGTGGAAGACTTTTTTCCACGTCCGCTTTGATGCGTCGCAGCAGGAAAGGACGCAGAACCTAAAAAAACAGACACGCAACATAATCAACATCCACAAAAACGACTTCAGTGCTGTAATGAGAAACAGGTTGAGAAAAAACAGGTCGAGTGAACGCGTGAGACTTACAGCATGAAGTCTTTCCACTAGCTTCTGGTCACCCAGACAGTTATTTGTGTCGAACCATGAATCAAAATCCTACAATTTTATACACACACACATAAAGATAAAGTGTATAAAGCAAATACAATCTCAAGCACAGCAACAAAAATAAAACTTCACACAGAATACTTAATTTCTATGTATGCAATACCATACTATACTATACCATACTATACTATACCATACTATACCATACCATACCATACTATTCTATAGTAGTATATAGTAGTGTGGTATAGTAGGTACTATACTATACTACCATACTGCTATACTACTAGTACCACACTATATACTCTATAGTTATTTTATGTACATATATATTACAAATTACTGATGATGATGAAAAAGATTATTCTTAATTTGTTAGTGGAACATTTTTTCAAATATTTCAAGTTACATAATTTTAAAACTTTGTTTTAATTAAGCAATAATTTTAATACAATGCCTAAAACTGGGTATTTTGAACTTTCATTTTGAACTTTTTTTACTTAAACATAAAATTGTTCGCTTGGATGCTATAATACAGCAACTAAAACGCTGTTTGACGCAATTGGAGTCAATGTCTCCCCAGTGATATGTTCCAGAGCCCTGGGACATCTTACTCATCCCTAGATTTATGTCCCGCATGCTGTAAGTTTACAGAGCTTCAAACACACAGCCGTGCTGACACGCACAGCCGGTCTCAAAAACGTTGGCGTATAATCTAGGCTGCAGACATCCAACAGAATTCTGACAGATACAGCTAAAAAACACGCGTGTGAGTGGAGAAGATAAAACAGGATGCATTATTTAAAAAAGTCTGACTCACACTGGCAGAGTTAAACACATCAGGCAACAGGAAGTTCAAAAGCGACCAAAGCTCATGTAGATTATTCTGCAGTGGGGTGCCAGTCAACAGCAGCCGATTGGTTGTCTTAAATTCCCGCACAATCTCTGACAGCTGAGAGTCAGAGACAGATGAAAGCGCGAGAGTGAGAGGGCAAAGAGAAGAAAGAGGGAAGAGAGATTAAAAGGTTATTTTATCTGCATCGGATCATTAAACATCTCAGAAGTGTAATATGACAGATTTGGCTGCATTTTAGTCGCATTATCTCAGCCTCAGTTGATTATCTCGGTTTTGATACCTTTGATTTCTCGTTTTTGATGCGATGGGCCTCGTCGATGACCAGATAGCGCCAGTTGAACTTCTTAAAGACAGATTTCTCCCGGATGACCATTTCATATGACGTCACACAGACGTCCCACTCCCCGGGCATCATCACGTCACGTATGAACGCAGCCTGAAACACACGCACACTATTTAGGGCTGATTTTCACATTTTATTACACAAGCATTATGAAGAACCTCCTGGTAAGAAGAAAGTATTGAGAAAGGGAATAGGAAGACAGGACTTAAAAATTAATTTTGAAAACAAAAGATGTGAGTCTTACTCTTTCATCTTTATCCCCGATGAGACAGACAGCCTTTATGGTGGGTACCCAGCGCTTGAACTCATTCATCCAGTTATGAAGGGTAGATTTGGGCACTAGGACCATGTGGGGGCCTGGAATGTTCCTGTAGTGTTTCAGGTAGCCTAGCAACGCGATTGTCTGCAGGGTTTTACCCAGACCCTGAACCAATCAGAACACACAAGTCAGATGAGTCACAGCCATCAACAAGACAGACCCAGTAAAATCACAGTCATTTAAACCTTTGAAAAGATGATGGAGCCATTTTCTCACTGTCACGAGTCTACGTGCTTCCACAGTGACGTATATTCAAAAATACGTCTATTATACGACTATTTCTGAAATTGTAGGTGCTACACTAAAAATAGAAGCGCTGCTACGAATGTGTTTCAATAAAGATTTTTTTCTGCAGTACAGCAGGTCACATTTTCACTTGCCTCAAGGCAAAGATGATTTTTATTCTACATTTGTAATAATTACTATGTTATATTTGAATAAAAACGTTTACAAAAACATTTACAGAACACAGATTTTTAAAATGTTAAATATTTCTTTCTCATTTTACTTGTAAAGTGTTTTTACTTGTAAAGTGTTTGTGTTGTAAAGTGTTTTTACTTGTAAAGTGTTTGTGTTGTAAAGTGTTTTTACTTGTAAAGTGTTTGTGTTGTAAAGTGTTTTTACTTGTAAAGTGTTTGTGTTGTAAAGTATTTTTGTTAACTGTTGGTCCATGTTGGACATGCGTTAAATTAACGCGTTTGCAACGCATCACGTTTTTCAACATGCCACGGTTGGTGCGTTTTTAAGACTGCATATGTAAAAAGTGTCTCAACACAAGCCTCAAAACCTTTTCATTCCCCTCAAGTTTCATTTGAATGTAAGAATACAATGTTGTGTCAGCTGTCACCTGTTCTCTCAACCTAAACTGACAGCATAAACTGTAAAACATTAGATAGTGTTAAAGCATCAGTGAGTGACATCACCATTTCATCAGCCAGGATCCCGTTGATGCCGTTCTCATACAGAGAAATCATCCAGTTCAAACCTCTGATCTGATAGTCTCGCAACGCTCCGTTCTTAACATCTATCAATGGATCAAAGAATAATAATTAATCATATCATTGCTTAAAGCGACATGTATTTGTCATGGTTACCCATAACTGAAATGTGACCTCTGCATTTAACACATCCTTTGTGAGGAGTGAACACACACTGCAAGTCGTGAACACACACACACACACACACACACACACACACACACACACACACACACACACACACACACACACACACACACA
>JAZGTK010003127.1:0-28469 GCA_036877625.1 Ambastaia sidthimunki | reverse complement strand
TTGTAAGGTGTTACCGAATTATTTACCCCTGACGTAACACACATAGACGCCCAAATATCTTATTTTGTTGGAATGTACTAACCACAATCTTTTTACACTCATCTGACAGATGGGCGTTGCACTTATTTACACTCACTGCCACACAAAATCACTCATTAATCCATCCATTCATGCTACAATTATAAGTGCATCCCGTTTATTCCCTGGATCTACGCGGGTACTTTTCAAACAGACTGCTCTGGTCTAGGAGATCAATGGTAAAGCTTGTGGTTGTCAAGGCTAAAATCGTGGCTGACAGTCGCTGCATCCGCGGTGTGGGTAGAAGCGGGCGGAAACCGGCGCCGACGTGAAACGCTAAACCGGCTACGATTCTCACCTGGCGAGTATAACTCTGCGAGCTCTCGGGCACCCGCATGCTGTGGTCCCCATCTGGCGCCCGGCTGACCCGATCCACTTGGTTCGGGTGTGTGAAAGTTTTCTGGAGCCCCGCTTTCGCTCCCAGCGCTCGCCATGTTCAGCTCAGCTCGAGCGCAGCGGATGCGTTAATTCCGCGTCGTGAACTCCACGCCTCCGTCCGCCCTGTTCCGCGTCTCCTCCCTCCACCAATTGCGCTCGTCCCGCTGTGGCGTTCAGCCAATCGTCGGTAAGATTATATTTTCATAAGCAGCACAGAGACCAATTAGAAAGCAAGAATGTTCTGGCCCCACCCGGATGCAACCAATCAGAAAACAGGCTACTCTGAGTAATACAATTACATATATGCAGAATTGTAAGCGAGAAACTAGGTGATCTAAATATTGCTATTCATATCGTAGTTTTATTAATATATATATATATATATATATATATATTTGTAAGTCAAATGAGTAGGTATTAAAGTAGGTAAAAATAAACAAATGCATTGTGTCCAGGAATCCACAAATAACAGCAATAAACCTGCAATAAACAGGCATTTACCAAGAAGAATTGAGATTAAAAATAATGTGGTGCGAAAGTGTTTTAAGATTGGGTTATAAAGTCCAGAGGTGATTATCTGCTGGTTAAACATCTGCTGGTTCGATTCCTGGGACTTTAACATTGACGCAACATACTAAATAAATGTATAATTATTTACACACCACACAAAGCAGTATAAAAACGTGAGTATATTATATATACGAAGAATAACCTTTAAGGTGTATATATAAGAAAAGTAATAAAATATTGGCTGATTGAAACCTATAAGATGCCATCCCTTATCTCACCGCCAGATGTCAGTCTAACCACAACTTTGAAGAAGCTTAAACGCTTTATAGAAGCGGCCAACGCCTGCTGCTGGAAATGACGATGATGGTCAAATTTAAATATTATGTGGTTGTGAGAAAAACAACAAAACTATACAGATAAGTTATATAAATAAGCTTTAGTAACCAACTTTTACGCGCAAATAAATTGTGTGCATCATCTTTCAGACAGCAGGATGATAGATCTATATGGTAGAGTACTGTAAAGGTAATATAAAACAATATAAAACAAAGAACACGGCTTTATAAAGTGATATTTTGCTGTGATATTTTGCTTTTTGTACTGCTGCCACTTTTTACTGATATTAATCAGATCCTACTAAGTACAACTTAATACATTTATTTAAAAGAGACTATTCTATGTAGATAAAAGTTATAACCAGTGTGTCTTAAAAGTCTAAACTCAGCACATGTTTATCTGTTTAAGATGTTACGTTTGTTTTCAGCTGTTGTGCTCATACGTGTGTTCACAGACCCCGGTTTGAAGTCGTGAGTGTCTGCGGTCCAACCAGAAAAACGCGTCACATACCAAATACAGAATCACCGCCCCTTTCACAGCACTATAAACACCCCGACCCGAGACATGGGAACTGACTTCTGCTCTCCAGCCAGCGCTGGTTAAGCAACCCATTACCCACATACTCGACACCACTCATCTAGTTATTTTGCATTTGGGTGACCGAACAATTTTTTGCTTGGGGGTCTGCGTTGCTGTCATTTCCCACTTGCGTTTGCTGAGTAAAGTTATCAGGGCGGCGAAACCCTGATCTCCGTCCTGCCGCAATCCGGCGGGTGTTAAGATCCATGGAAGTGGCCGGTTTTTACGAGGGGGACTACCTCGCCTTTCACACCACTAACAGTATCAGCAATCCGGTCAGCGACGGTGTATACAAGCAGCCCATTAACGGCTCCATGACGAGGTTTCATGACATCTCTGAGCACGAGAAATCCATAGACTGCAGCATTTATTTGGACTCTACACCCCAGTACCATCACCTGACCGGTCAAGACGAAACTCGGCACCGCGGAGTGGGAACCTACAGCGACTTTCTCTCGGAGGAAAGCAAGAGCAAGAGAGTGACAGCGTTACAAAACTACAAGAACTACATCTCGCTGACCGAACGGGACCCGAAAGAACTGGCTTATTCTGAGCTACAGGAGACGCGCGTAGACGCGGTGCTGAGCCCGGACTTTTTGGGTAGTTTTGCCAAAAGTAACTGGCGACACGATCTCAACGAGGAACATCAAATGGATGGTTCCGGAGGTTTTGACATGCGCTCGTATCTGCAATACCAGAACGCTCCCAGCGGTAGCCTGGGTAACATCTCCACCGCGTCCTCATCATGCTCAAGCCCACCAGGTACACCTGCGCCGCCAGGTAATCGAAGATCACCTCAGCCTGGTGGCAAAATGGCCTCCGGTTCTAAAGGAAAGAAGAGGCTGGAGAAGGACAGCGATGAGTACCGAATGCGACGGGAAAGAAACAATCTTGCCGTGCGCAAAAGCAGAGACAAAGCCAAAGTTCGCAACATGGAGACGCAGCACAAAGTGCTGGAACTGGCGGCGGAGAACGACCGGCTACAGAAGCGTGTGGAACAGCTGTCACGGGAGCTGGCGACGCTGCGGAACCTGCTCTCCGCTACCGGCCAGTGCTGACGGGACTCTGGGGTGCATAGAGAACATGTATGCAGACACGGACTGTCAAAAGACCTTAACATTTACAAAGTTTTCTGTGATTGATATAAACGAGCGTTCGCTCGTTCAATGCGTTTACAACCGAGAGAAAAACATGAAAGTGGACTGTGCGCCTGGATTGCGCAATATCTCCACCGTGTGCTTGGTAATCTGGAAACCCTGTCATGTATTTCGTCTGTAAAGTATTTTTGTACGGGTTGTAAAGTGAGATATCTACTGTTTAATATTCTGTTATTTAAAATCTTTTTGCCAAATCTGGGGCAGTGGTTGTCATGGGAAGAGTTTTACTGCAGAGGTATGATGCAACTCATTGTAACAGTATTGGTAACGCAGTGAAGTAGTCTTAAAAAGACGACACAACCGGTCTACTGCTATATAATATTTTATTGAATTAAATGATTTTTATGAAATTGAGATCATATGTGTCCATTTGCATTTCATTACTACAATCATAAACATATAAGCACACCTTTGACTATTTATACAGGAAGAGTCGCCTCATTTTCACACCCACCCACAGCTGCTGAGATTCGGTTTCCAGCCTGCAGTTTACTCCTCGTTTCACATTCATTTTAACAGTCCTCTCCTAAACCTACAGAAATAGCAGGACAAGTTTTTATGTTTTAAATGCTGTTTCCACAAATTGTGCCTATTTAAACACAACGCTCCCTTATATAACATTATATAAATGTAATATAATTTTAATGCACATGCATTTGTTTACAGTTATTAGACAGAAATATTGTGTTTCATAACTGAGACAGAGGAGGCATTTTGAGATCTGTATTCGTGAGTCACTTCAGCACAGTTATCTTAAATACACAGACAGGGTCCACAATCCAAAGAGTTCAGAGACTCTGGTTCAAGGCTAGATAAACATTGAACCTAAAAAACCCTCTCAAAGATATATACACATATACAAATAAACACACACACACACACACACAGTTTACAGGCTGATGTCTCATTGTACATAACACATGTCAGTAAAAAAGAAACTGTAAATAGGTAAATATGAAAAAATGGTGATTAAATACCAATGGTGATAAAATGGTGGGATTTAAATAAGGCGTTTGCTGAAAGATCAATATGAGGTTTAATTAATCAAGACCTACAAACATACGGTGACCATCAGATAAATTAAAGCACCCCACCCCCATATTAAACACCTTATTCAACTCATCTTATTAGTGTGTTAAATTGGAAGATATCTAAAACACTCTGGCAGGGAGGCCTCAGGCCAGAGGTTTGCCAAAAGCACAGAAATACAACATCTGCATTAGGATAGCTGCCTCCTCACACAAACCCTTACCTCAGATAAATATTCAACAATTCCGTTAAGACATTAAGCTACTAAAAACAGTGACACAAACTCCAGTGAATCTAAGCAACTAACTCATTACATGTAATCTTCTAAATTGATAGCTACATTTAATCTTTTAAAATGATTGTTAAGTTGATTCTTAGCCTGTAATTTCAATTCATTAAAAATACTTGACTCAAAGTCACAGAATCTCATTTTAACACCAGACTGGCAACAATTCTAAATTATTTCAGTTGTAACAGTAGATTTATTGTTGGGACCTGAGCCTATGGATTAAAGAGAAACTCAGAGCTGTCAAGGTGTGACAATTCCTGCTTGAGTCTTACAGAAGGAAATGAAATCTGATAGGCAGGTTGAACGACCTGTCAGTCAGGGAGGAGAGTAACTAACAGGCAGACAAGGAGCAGCCCATTACCATGACAATAGAAGGCGGGAGAGCGAGAAGGAGAGAGAGACAGGACAGAACTGAGAAACTGAGTTTATTTAATGAATATGCATCACTGGACAATTTTAGTTTGTGATCAACAGCATGTAGTTGAAACTTAAATCTTTCTATCATGTGAGCTGAGGTCTGTCAGCTCTGTGTGAATTCTCACCCCATAGACACAGAAAATCACTAACATCTATTTCAAAGAAAGTTTGCGGAAATACAGTAAGCCTATATTCATCTCACTGTAATACAGTATATTCAGAAAAGAAACAATAAATAAATAAAATGTGTCTTTTGCTCACACTTAAATTTACATTGCTCATGTTTTGTTTTAATGAATGTGTTTTCGTCATTTATTAATTGTTTATTCTAAATAGATGCACAAATTCACACATTCAATATTTAATGTTTATTTACAGTGTGATTAAAATTGATTGTATTTCTTAATTAAAAACCTTCAGAATGAGTCTGAATGCTGATTGCATCACACTTACAGTGTTCTATATAATGTTTGACATTTTGTTTGATGTCTGAAAGGGAACCTGCAGAACTGTGAGAAACAGATCGGAGGAAAAGGGTGTTGTGTTGTACAATGTATTTCACAACATAGTCTTATAGTGAAGGAGGATCTAAGTTACTCAATACTTCCAACTTCCTTCTCCATTTGTGCATGCATGTGTGTGTTTTATGTTTAACGTAACTGTTGTCTTAGGTATTGTTTTAATACATTAGTCCAACCAAACTACATCTTATCTGCTATGTGAATATTTATAAGAGGGCCTGAAACACAAAGCTAACCAACAGCACAACATTCAACTAAAAAAAACAGCAAACAAATAGAAATTACTTAATGTTTGGATGACATAATACACAAGTACATGATAAGAAGTTATTGATGTAAAGTAATTGTTTTATTGTAGAGGTTAATCTATTACAACACCAGCACTGTACATTCATACAGACATATTTAAGACAATTTATGTGTTTATAGTGACTGTCAGGAAAGTCTGGTTTGTGTCTCATTGAGCTATAGAAGTGATTCACACACACATCATATGTCATCACACGGCTGTAGAATGATTTGTGTGCTTTGTCTCTTTCATTTTGACTGTCCCATTCTTTGACTTTCCAGCTAACAAGGAACAGTCTCAGAACGTTGGCTAATGTTGTCTGAAAGTTTGTATGTTTTTTTGAAAGAAACTTTCAAAATAAGGTTTTTAACATTTTTGTTAATTAATGCAAACTTTAATAAGAATAATTCTTATAACTTGGCTACCAATGCTTCATTTTTAAACACAAACATAAACAAGAGTTTTGCGTGTCTGTTTTGGCGAGGCGCCGCATTGCGCGTTTATTATTGCGCTCTTAAAAATTGGCGCTTTGGGTTTTGCAGCGGTTCCGGTTTCCATAGTTGTTTCAGTTTGGACACATTAGTGTTTAAACATATCTCGAGGATCGTGGGGTTTCCAGCATCAGGATAACTAGTTTCTTTTCCCTTTTTACTAGAGAGCAATGCCCCTCCCGCTTCCCGGCAGGATTTTACCGTCAGTAGTGTTGCGTGTGTCAGTAAATGAATCGCTGCGTCACGCCTGCTGACCTGCTGATACTAATACGATCCAGTTTGCTCTGGATTCCCATTCCTTCATTCCATGCTAGAGTTTATCTATAACAATAAAACAACTTCTCATACCGTATTTTGCGTCTGCATACGTTCATCTCAGTTATTTTCTGCTTCTTTAGAATCAATAAGTTAATCAAGTGTTTTAATTAAGGCAAAACCAGACCTTACGCTTCCGTCACGTATTTTTAGTGTCCTCTCACTTCCCCAAAACAAGCCTTTTCTCTGAAAGCACATTTTTAAAGAAAAGACATTCTCTCAGCTGGCCCTCATTGCTAACAGTCTGTTAGAAAGTTGTGCATATTGTGCACCATCTTGACTGTCCTTGTATGCAAAAGTTAAATATTAACAACATCACTGTCACTACAAACAAGGACAGCATATCAAAGGTGAACAATCTCTGCCAGATAGGATTAATAAATCTGTGAGTTTCTTAGACCCTTCTAAGTGCTCGATTTCGATTGAGAAATGGACAAAGAACTCTGTTCACAAAATTCACACTGTTGACAAAAGTCTATTAAACAAATGACTCAGGGCTTTAGTTATTGATTTTAGGAGATGAGGCCTATTGAGAGTCCATTAATGCTCCATAAACAACTGAAGTGTGTATGAGGAGAAAAAGAATACGTGAGTATATATTCGTTGTGGCCTCCCAGAGGAACATTTTATTTCTCAGAGACTCCTTTTGAGATTTAATGGAGATTTGTCTCAGATGTTTCTCCTAAAATTGCTTAGAAGAAATAAAACAGAAACAAATGAAATAGTTGTTCAGCTGAGTATCGAGTGTAAAATTAATGTAGATTGTGGGTAAAATAATCTGAATTTGGGTCAATTTGATGAGTAAAGTTCATATTGAAATTGATTACAGAGCTCAGTTTGTGTTTTCTGTCAAAAGAAATATCTGAGACACAGGAGATTTGGGCAAAAATTTTTTATTTGCTCTCCATTTATTCTCATTGCTGCAGGAGAATAACTGAGATATTAAAGAGATCTGTGTCGGGCCACTTCCCATAGGAGTGGTCAAGCAGGTTTGTGTGGTCATCAATTTGAAAGTGCTGTAATCCTGTAACCACTCATTCATTCATTCATTCATCCATTAATTCATCCACCACTTCCTCATTTCTTAATTTTTCGGTCTTTGTTTCTCCTGGGCTCGCGTAGATGACGTTAGTGCCGAACATCCGGGGTCCTGCGGCCTGGCTGCTAGGAACTCATGCGGCATCCGCAGTGGCCGTAAGGGGTGGAGACACGGGCCAGCGGAACACTGGCCCAGATTTCAACACTGTTGCACTTCTGCTATTCTTTGTTTGGCGCTTGCGCAGTGGCTAGTGTCGACGACTGCATCGTTGGGTCGTACCACTCGCATCATGCAGAACTGGGTTGAGTAATTGACAGCCTTCCTGTTCTTGCAACATAACAGAATGGAACAGCAATCATAATGATCATGCAATCACTGACCCTACATTTAATGTGCCATTGCATATTACATTCAAGAACAACGAATACTGATATCTAACCTCTATGTGACATTTTGGTCAAGGTGTTTTGGTGATGGGTAAGACTTCACACTGAGACAGTGATGCTTAGCTTAGCTTAGCAAGCACCACTAATAGTGCTTGCTAATCACTTCCAGTCCATAAGTAATGACCACTTTGATTAAAAACTAAAACTTATAGTGTTCTTAAGACCATTACAGGACCATTTTAAGTCTTTGATTTATTGTTTTCTTAAGGCTTCATATTTTCTGCTGTCCAAGCAACCAGAGGCCACACAGAACTGTGTGAGACTGAGCTGCGCCTTGTGCTCATGATGTCACAATTTACGAACGTTTGTTTCCACCTGCCATCTCTCCATCACTGAGCAGCGAGGGGCTCCCAGCCACCCCTGTGTAAAGGTTGCGCCTGCTTACTTTACCTTTAACCATGAGATAGACAATCAATGCGGGTGGCTCAATATAGGCCACAGTCAGGATACTGATATTTAAGTGTGTGTGTGTGTGTGTGTGTGTGTAGGCATGAATAAACTCACGTGATGGAATCTTAACTGTCTTACAAACACACAGTAGCACTCAACTTAACCCACATCACTATACTGAATCTCTTCCTTCCTGGAGAGATAACATACACAAGTGATTGCAAAAAAGCACAGAGCATAGAAAGAAATATACATGCATGTTACAAATTAACTGACGAGAGCTCTTGATAACACATTGAAGGCTCCTGTGCATGTTTACTGATCAACACGCTCCTTTATGTTGTCTTATTCATATGTTTTTATTTCTGCATGAATTACATTTATGGTTACATAAGAAGCCAAGATACTGACTGATTCACAGCTGTGGATTTCTTGGCTTTACAAACACTTGGTTGAACGCTGGTTAAAAACCACTGGGGACACAATCAGTGACATATTGGCTTGTTAAACTCTAAAAGTCTTGAATAATGTAAATCCCTTCCTCTTTACAATACTGCGTATGTGTTTGAACTTTAATAACCCAACAAATGATTACACACATAAAGTTAGTCCTTGACTTTGGGTTATCTCTGTCTTTGACCCAGAGTAGACTCTGAAATTTCCTATAGTGTTTAGCTTGTATTGGTGGAGTGTTTTGTATTGTGAAGCACAGTGTTCACAGGGTTACAGGTAGAAATAAATATTGTAGAACTTTACAACTGCGAACATGAAACACGAAACCCCTGAGATTATTTGGTTTTAGTTTCTCTTAGTTTCTCTTTTAGTCTGACTAAAAGAGGCAAAACTGACACAACAAAACCCAGTCTGAGATCTTAAATGAGTGATCACTGGAACACAGTGGTAGGTTTCTGCCTCACTAAAATCTCCTGAAACTCCAGACACACCCATTACAGCTAGACATGAGTCAGGTATTCATGAGAATGCTACTATAAAGTTGATTCAACTTACAAGCATTACTTTAGCTTGATAATATTAGAGCATTGTGGAGATTAGCAGTAATCCAGTGCTGTTAATTCTAAAACAGTGTCTAAGACATGTTTAATAAAAATCCTGGTGCAATTTTTATTATTTTAAAACTTCCATTAAGTGCTATATAAAAATTCCTGATTAGTTGTTTGATAAAGTGCAGCCATTATTAGGTATAAACATTCAAATTAATGTGCAAACACAAGTAATCACTAACTTAATTGTGATTTTTTTTTTCAGTTTACACTTTTAACTTTTAACAGTTTGAACTTTTAACACATCTTAGAAATTTGTGATGCAATCCAGGAAAAGATTCCCACTGAATTACATGGAAGCAGGAAACCACAGGAGATGAGCAGATCTTGTGTTGGACATCTGTGGGTTCTCTGTCATGGTTGTGCAGCCCCTGAGAGAATATTTGCTGAGTCACGTCTTCTAAAAGACGCTTAGTCGTGTTAAATAGAATGGAAAATGTGACAGTTTGAACTGATTGATGACGTACAATCATACATACAAACAAACACTGTAAGGTGTGGCCTAACAGTTCATGTTATGCTGTGTTAAAAATACCAGGAACTGATGAGTTATTAAAGTCTTCATTTGTCACTAAAATACCTTGACCTAAACAGTAAGGCCTAGATTTCTCCAGAGGGGTATATCTGACATGGCTGGATCATGGTCCCACAAGGCCTCTAGGTTTAGTTTTGGAGCCCTCCCAGAGACCTTATGTGTCAGCTTCCCGGAGTACTGGCCCTTATTACATAACCTATCCCTTGTGCTGAATTTGAATTAAATGGACGATTAGCATAACTGAAATCAAGCAGTAAAACACGACATAGCAAACATCATCAAGAATGATGTCAGTAGGCTTTCTTTCAACACAGTAAAAAGACACACAGTAAGAGTTGAAACAAGCTGTTTTGCGCCTCATGTCCTGTGTAGGAAAACATCCCCCCGTCGATCACACAGGAGAGCGTTGCTATGACTACCGTGATGTAAAGGTGGTGAACGATAGGACACTTGTGGAAGATCTCGACTTTAAGCAGGTCATTGCGCAGTGTTTACATCGCAAACCTTTGCACGTCAGCGAGCGCGCGCGTGTGTGTTTGCTGCTGGAGGAAGGAAGCGCTAGTCGAACAGAAAAGGGGAAGCACCCAGCCTGGCTGTTTACGTAAACGGCGCAGAACAACTGCAAGTCAGATACGCTTCAGTGTCATGGAGTACATGCACACAGATCGCACACAGCAACAGGAAATTACAGCGCGCAACCTCGTTGCCATGGTGATCAACCTCAATAAACAAGATGCGGTTGAGGGTGTCCTCAAACAGACCACCAGTGTCCCCAAATACGATGGCCAGCGACAAAGTATTTTCCATTGACTTAAGCACAAACAAGCAAAACAATGGAACCCTAGATCAAATGCAAATATAGATTTTTTTTATTGACTCAAGTTTTGAGTCAATTTTGGCAGTACATCCGGGAGAGCAGACTGAAGGTCACAAAGTTCAAGGTGGGGTTGGGTGGGCTTCAATGCAACATTTTAATAAAACAAAGAGGCACAATGCAAAGATCACTTCAAAAATATCTTAATTTAGTTACTTTATTAATATTCTAGTTTTTACTTTGCTTTTGAACTTTGTTAAAGATTTACTGGCTACTTGGAGTTTGTTTAAACATCTGCTGTGAGTCAGAACACGAGTCAGCCACAGTTTTGTTTCTCTGGAGTTTCCTAAATCTCTTGCTCCCAGGAAATATTCCGGAAGAAACAGAAATGGGAGGAGGACAAAAGGAGGGACATACAGGAAAGGGGGTAAGTAAAGGAACAAACCAATATCATTCCTTATTTATTTAGGAACAGTGAATTAAATGGTACACTGACTCAACACACTGCTTATCCAATCAAAATAAAGCTATTCATAGGCATTGCTAGAAGGCTTTGCTACTAGGGTGAGGGTTTAGGTTAGAATTCATGGGGCTCAGGACAAAAATATAAAAGTGGGTCCAATCCCCGTTCACCCAACAGTGTATACACCCCCAAAACAAGTATTTTAACTCCCATAAAAACCTCTGATTTTATTAACCTGGTGTTATTTTACTGTAAATACTCCTCTTAGTTTTTAAACTAGTCTGTGGTGGACCCAGTCATAGGTGACAGAGTGTATATAGTATATATATATAAGGTGCCTAACCTGAACCCAAAACTCATTTCTGGCCCAAGCTGGAGTTTCAGGTTTACTGTCTTTTTAAGAACATTTCCGGTATTAGGCCACACCCACCACAGTACTTTTTCCAAGTAGTTGGATTAGCCTGTTCTGTCTTGTCTGTTTTACGTCAAAGTACCACGAGTGTTAGGGAGTGCCGTCATTCACACACATACTCATTGCTGAAGTGTGTGAACTACATGCTGCGTGCACACAAATGCATACTTCTGAACACACTCATCCCAACAGTAACATCTGTACATGTAACCCATATTAAAACGTGATTGCACGCACACACACACACACACAGTATTACACAATCACCTAAGTTTACCAACACGTCACTGTACCATTTGGCAGAACAATAATGTCAATCTGATGAGGACATTTCTCATCATCTTGGGTCATTAATTATATCCCTTTAACTTGGTTACTGTAAGTCACTATTTCCTGTTGATTTACATCCAAATTCATGGTGAACAGTCATTTAGATGAATACAGCCCTGGTGAGTCTATATGTCTCACCTGCACCTGTTGTTTTGATCGAATCCAAAACTGTAAAGGCCGCTTGTAAAGTTCGACTGTAAAGTTTTACAAAACAATTATTTGAATCTGAAAGCATTCAGGCCTTGTCAGATTCAATATGAATAAAAGCAATTTATTGACATTTCAGTGGGAATTAAATGATATAATGGTTCATAAATATGTTTTTAGAAATATACTGTATATGACCTGGAACCTTTTTAAAACCTAATCCAAACCAAACCTAATGGTTAACAAAATGCTTCTCACAGCTGAGAACGTAATTCCAAAGTGTTGACCATGGAACAGAGAAAAGAAAGAAAAATGAAGATCAAAATAAGATTACAGAGGGAGAGAAAATTCCATACTGCCACATACTGCATAGGTGAGATCACAGGAAGTGGGATGAACAGCCTCAAATCACACTGTTACCACTAATTGATACATTCTAGAAATCTGTTTGCATACGAGGAGACAAATTGCATGTGACAAACTAATAGAACATCCTAGATCAGTAAAAACCAAAACAAACCAGAACAGAACGTTGAAAAGACGTAAAGGAAACCACAAACCAAACCCCCTCAGACCAGCACACACCAGAACAGTCAAAAATCCAATATTAGGTCAGTCCTAGCACAGACATTTGTCACAAAAACAACCCACCACAAGACTTAATGTGCTATAATCATTTATTTGGGGGGTTTTGTATTGTCAGCAGGGCTGGGTAATGTCACAGGAAATACATTTTGTGATACCCAGCTGAACTGTGCTGACACACACAAACACACGTACACGTACTTCAGAACAGAGACGAAGCAGCACTTAACGCAGGTGGATCTCAACATCTGCATTTGTACTCAGGGAACTACAAACCTGAGGACGTTTAACCTTTCAAAAGGGGCATTAAAAAGTAACACGTAAATTAAGAGGTATTATTTTGCAGTGGCACGAGTTCAGACAAGCAAAAAATAAGTTTGTTCTAGTTCACCGATTGGGAAAAACCCAATTGAATCTACAGCCAAGGAACGAGTTACTTATCCTAATGCGCCCTCCAGTGGCCACATGAAGTTCTCATTTGTTTAATGAAGGCTGACATTTTTAGACAAGCTTGTGTATTGTGCATTTATTTTAACATTAAGACGCAGAAAGCTTTTTATTAAGACAAGTAAGAACATTTTTCTTCCCTCTTTATTGCATTCATAAGGTGTTTGGGACACGTCCAACATTAAAAATTAAATGAATGAAAATGAATACAATGAAACAGAGGAATCAGAGAAGAATGAGTTTATTACCACAGAATCTGCATTGTGTTCTGTCCAAAAATAAAATTTCAAATACATCCACCTGGAACACACCATATGCTTTTCTTACAAAAAAAAAAATACAGAAAATCAACATTCAGGAGACAATATGATGGTGAGGGGAAAAAGAAACAGGAATTCTGAAGCCTCATATAAAAAGGCCCCAAAAGTCTGTTATAAGCAACATGACAAACAAGGACACAGACAAATAAATCCTTATATATGTGTGTCTGTAAATAAAGCTGGCAAGAGAAGGATTTTACATTCTGTGGTTCAGCAATGGGACTGGATTCTGAGACGATTGACAAGTCACTACAATGGATAGTGGTCTGTTTTGATAGACCCTTCAAAACTTAAGAAACCTATTTTACAAGAGCCTTACTGTGTGACTTACTTAACTCCAACTACAAACTGAAAAAAAGCTATTGAAACAATAACAACCCAAAAACTACGATTCCAGATTGGTCAGGTGGTAGTTAAAGTTACAATCAAAAGAGTTTGATTAAAGGACATAAACAAAATGAAAATTAAATTTGTCTCGAGGTTCCTGCATTCCATTTTTAAGTGTTCATACACAGTGTTCAAAAGTAACAATTTATTCCGCAGTGTGGTTTGAGTTGAAGAATGTTTATGCCCAGTTTTGTCAATAATAATTCCTTTGACAATAACTTTAATACAATAAAACAGTAAAACACAAAGACAGCTCACGACCACTGGTCTTTTCTCTCTTCTCAATCACTCTGTGCTGGTGTTTTATTTTTGGTTAGTTAACCCTCATTTCGTACTGTTCATAAAGACGTGACGAGGGCCACAAGCTTCTGAATGTATCTGTATCGCAGCAAAAAGTGAGATAAAAATTAAACATCAAACCTGGTCCCAGAGGCCCCTACAGCCTGAATCTGTGAGAGGAACGAGAGATCTACATTAAACACTGCCACCTGCTGGCCTGGCTAACAAATAATCAGCCATTTAAAAAAAATACCAAAAACATCAGCTAACACTGAGAGATTTCCACTACATTCTGGTTATATGAAGACTTTTTCAGAGCTCTATGACAGAAGTCTATACAGCATGTGGAGCCAACACTCTCCCAGCAGTAAAGAACATTAAGCTAGTAGCAGAATTTTTGCTGAGTATAATAGGGTGGACCTGAATTAAGATATCGTCTGATAGAGACACGGGGGGAGACCTGCAGTGAGCTCTGTTTGACTTAAACCGAAAGGCCACGGTAACTTTTATTGCACTGAAGGGCCAGTTAAAGGGCTGGATGAGATTTAACTTTAGAGGACAAGCCACCAGCTCCAGCATTTTAAAAACTTTGAACCTTCTGGTAAAAGGAAACAGATTTAAACAAGAAAAAAAACAGATACAAGATTGGAAAAGAATATATTAGAAAAAAACTCCAGCAACAAATGACTGAATTAATGAGAAGACAGTCTGTTGATCACTTGCTTGAACATGTTACATTATATCTTTTCTCACACAGATGAGGTGCCACTGTTTCCTTTGGGTTTATATAAGAGCTGTAGAAACAAAGGACAAAAACAGTAAAGGAGGAAATGTTCAGTCAGATAGTTTGGGATGTTTCCAGCTTAACACAAAGTGCTCCATTGGATCACATACATTCCAGACTATATGAACTTTTTTTTTCTGACACACACATACAGGTTTCTATCATGTACAGCAGGTTTGTGTGTTCAGCATATATATGACCCCCTCACCACCTCTGAGTGGAGCGCATCTTCTGTTTAGCTCCACCTGGAAAATCTGAGATCTTTATGATAGTCATATTAAAAAAAAAATGCAAAAATTACACGATTGCGATACATTTACACAAACAAAATTCCCTTATTTACTGCAGCAATAACAGAGCTTTTGGATCTTCTTTACCTGTGTATAACGTTTGGGTAGTAACACCTGAATTGTGAGGCCCTGAGGTTTTAAACGGACACACGTTTACTGAAGTGTGTGTGTGTGTGTGTGTAAGGGTGTGTGAAGACTGAAACAACAGCAGTTTGGCCGAGAAAAGTCTCATAAACTCCCCTCAGATGTTTTCATCTGGAGAGCGTGAGACAGGCCCAGCTGAGAGAGAGACAGGTCCAGCTGAGAAAGTGTGAGTGTCTGTGTGTCTTTCTCTCTCTCTCTTCCCCCAACAGCCAGCAGATGGAGGAAAAAGAGAAAGAATAAAAACTTAAAGGGAAAGAGAAAACATCAGTGGACAAAGAAGCGGTAACAGACATAAGCACCTAGAGCCAGCGCAGTGCACACGCACGCTTTGACCAGCAGGGGGCTCCATGCACTGTGGGCAGCATCTGCTTGGGGAGTTTTGGGTGGAGACCGGGCAGGTTTGGGAGGGGCTTCTGTCGGGATGATTGGGCTTTCAGGTTGATCACTCTGAATTGCTTCCGCCCTTCTGCGAAGGTCTGTCCCATCAGAGTATACCTGGGGTGCCCTAATAAATACAGAACAAGAAAACATTATATACTGGGTTTGGCTGTGGCTGAGCAACAATACCCTGAGCGTTATATATGAAGAAAGTTTCACCTGTTCGCATGGATTTCTGTGTTGTTCGTCACTTCTGTGAAGAAGCGGGCGGGCTCTGACTTCATCTCACCGGTCCCATTGGGCGGGTCTATTGGGAGTCGTGGTCTGGGAGGTGGGGTGATTTCAGGGGGGAGATCCTCCTCATTGGATAACTCTTTCCATGACTCCTAATCGCAGGTAAACATATGCACACATGTAATTCATTGAACAATAAAGTAATAACAATCTCAGATGTACAGAAATCAAACGTTTAAAAACAAATAAAGAGATCACACAGAAATTAAAGTTCATGACGTGATGTATAATTATATTCCCTGGAATACTACAGGAGAGATTTAGTATAGTCTTCCGTATAATTAAAGTGGATGGGGACTATGAGCTGTCCAACTGTTAAATGGGCATTAAAATAGTCCACATGACCTGTGCATTTTATAACACGTCTTCTGAAGCCATAAAACAGCTTTGTGACATAGACTAAAATTTAGGCCATTTACTTGTTAACCTGCTATGGCCACCATTTACCTTGTATGGAACAGAACAATTGGGATATTTTGCTATGAATAACTTAACGATAATAAGACATGGAGGTCGGTAGCTTTAACGTCACTTTACCTGTACAGAAGTGTCTCCCATGATGCACTTGGCTCCCTCTATGAAAGCAAGGTAAGAAAAACGCAGCTGGTCTGCCGTCTGTATCAGTCCCATGCGGTATTTCCGCATTTCCAACAAAACTTCTTGGATACGGACGGATGACGGCTCTTTTCTCTGAGACATCTAAAAACACACAGTAGCATTTGCCTTAGAGACTTTCTGATGAGCTCTAAACGAAAGCAAGCTGCAGACATTCAGAATTGAGATGTCAGGTGTCAGTAGTTCAGTATCAGTTTTCTAAATACAATGCGAGTGAAAATTAACAACCAGTTTCTCCACAGTAACAACAAAGAGCTGTTGCACCAATCAGGCCAATACAAATATAGTTTTAAAAAAAGCATTTTCCTTTAAATATAAAAAACATTTAACCTGAAAACTTGTGCTTACCTAATTTGTATTTGTCTTTTTTGTTCTGTTTGTTTTCCTTTTTCTATTACAGTTCACATGAATAAATATTTGAAAAACATGAATCAATGTTTACTAAAAGGCATGTTTCACATTTGCTTCATTTGTTAAATGGATATTGGTAGCAACTATTGAAAGTTTTGCTTTTGGTACAACCCTATTCAGAACTATACAAACTGATCTGGCATCAGTGAGAAATATAAACTAAATATCAGTCCTCTTACCAGTAGAAGGCAGGTGTCTACAAGGCAGAATGTTCCAGAACGGCCGATACCAGCGCTGCAGTGGACCACAACAGGGCCATGGTCCGGGCTCAGACAGCCTGACTCACGCACTTTAAACAGAAAGTTGAGAAAAGATGCAGGAGACTCAGGCACACCAAAATCTGGCCATGTGGTGTAATGGAAATGAAGAATCTCTCGCGTTTCCTGTGTCTTCAAACACACAAAAACACAACATTAATAATATTGAGTGTGTGTCTGTCAGTCATCTGTAATATCCAACAGCTGAGAAACACTAAATCCATGTTTTTGTCTTGGAAAACAAGCATTTTAGCCAAACAAAAAGATGATCTGAAAAAGTAAACTGTGTGATTAAGCTATTTTTAGCAAACAGAAAGGCAAAACTGACATGCCATTGGCCCGTCAAACAGATAGTCCCACCTCAAACTTACATCATTGGTTGAGATGATGCTGTGTTTATGCCTTTATTTTATTCAATAGGACAGTATACAGAGAATAAACAGGGGAGAACAGGGATGGAAACAGGATCAGCAAAGGACCTCGAAATGGGAATGTCGGAACGCTAACCGTGAAGCTAACAGCTCTGACAAACAAACAGTTTTGATAGCATTACAAAGCCAAACTGTTTATTACGAACAGCTGTCTCTGCATATAAATCTGCAATAAAAATATTTTACCAACACCTGTGAAATAAGGAGTGATGGAAGAACAAGGGATAATAAATAAAGATGACAGAAGATCAAGCATCTCACCGACAGATTCTCCAGCTCCAACTGTCGGACAGTGTAGTAAGATTTCACATCCTCTGAGATCAAAGTAAGTCTGAAGTTTGTGTCGTCGAAAACAGCCTCCCTCTCTTCTCTCTGAGGCCAGTACTGAGCACACTTCACCTGCACACACCCATCAGCTTATTATAAGTGCAACAGCCTCACACACTCAACAACGAGATCCAACCCATATACACATTCTATATGCAACAGTGTGCAGACACAGATATATGGGTGGGTGTTTTTCCTCACCGAGCCTTTCTCTATAACTCGGTTCAGCATCACGACCCCTCGACAGCGCTGCTCCCAAACCATCTCCCAGAAATGACCACAGGTGTTTGGTAATGGACCCTGAACACAAAAACACATGTACAAGAACGAACATGTCCTTCACTTCATTAATGTTCTTAAATAAAAGGTGTCAAAAAAAAACAAACGAAACGTTCCGGCCGTTCTGTTCTATTCTGTTGTGTTATGTCTAGCCGTTTAAAGAGATCGTCTGTATCCTGTGTAAACGCCCTCTAATCCTCTCCGGATACTGAGCACTGCGCATCAATGTTTCTGTAAACGACTGCAAATGTACACAGATCGTCTTGATGAAACTGTCGTCTAAGAAATTGCAATGCAGAGGTGAAAAGTGAGCCACACACATCACAAACTATAGGCCCTATTTGTTTTGTACAAATATGTGCTTGAAAGCATCTTTACTAGAGCAAGTTAAACATTTCATTAAATATAGAGATTTTTACAGTTGCTTGATCTCACAGTGAAAATTTGTCCATGATTTTTAATTTTCTGAACACTGGTAAAAAAGTCTCTGAGGTACAGGGCAGTGTAGCTTAACGTGTGAGAATGTGTATTCACACTTTGTGTTTATATCTAGAAATGCTTTGACTAAACAAAGGCGGCAGGTTTGGACGAGTCTGCTGTCGAGCATCAGTGTGCTAATTTACCTCCACAATAAAGAAAAGTGATGCAATATCAGATTTCATAACATTTCACACTTCTAGATATGGAAAAAAATCTCTCTGGGTGACACTGCAAGCATCAAACAGAATGTCATTACTGTCAGCCTGTGATAGGCAACCTAACGGTAAAGACTGGGCAGGTAATGCCCATGATTAGCCCATTACTTTTGCTCAGTACATAGTTAACCTATGACTATTTTAGGGTAAACAATTCCTTCATTCTTGTAAGTTTTCCAACCTGTAGTGACATTATCATTAATATTAATATAGTAATAATAAATTCGCTATTAATAAAAAATAATAGGAGAGAAGCATTAGTAGTTTGAGAAATACAGAATGTTTTTAAGGTGTCACCTCAATCGTGTTCTTTCCTGAGAAAATAATTAAATGTGTGAAGCCCCTTTTTACAAAATAAAAATCGAATTTATTATTTTAATTTTGTGATGGCCAATTTTTTTAATTATTATTTATTAATTATAGGTCATAAATTTCTTATGTCTAGGTATACCACAACAGAATCGTTTAAAGCAACCGCTAAAACATAAACATACAGTTATACTTTTATATTTTAGCACCATTAAAAAGAGCAACAAACAATAGAACCTGAAGAACCACAAGAACAAATGCCTGTGTGGACTTAATAAGAAACAAGAGATATAATTCAAATCACATTCTTCAGCAGACAGTATAAGTATAAGAGTTGAAGTATAAGAGTTAGTATGTCACCTGAGTTAGTATGTAGTTTCTCTTAGCTTCCTCCACAGAGATCAAACTGGCATTGATGTAGTCATTATTACCAAGCTGTAGACAAATGCGACTGTGGTCAACTGTGAAAAGAAAGAGTATAAGCTGTGAAGTGTATCACCTATGGTGCTTTGAAAGCTCAGCTGTGGAACGGATCTCTTTCAGGTCCTGTTCTCAGTTCCCCACCAAAGAGAACAAAAACCTCCCTGATTAAATTCTCAGCTGAAACGAATAACACATGAGCATTCACTCAATACGATACACTGTTTTGTTTTTCAGCAAAGGACCTTATTAGGTTGTTGTAGGGGAAAAAAAAACTAAGGCAGAGAGGAAACCACAACAGCGCCTCTCTTTAAAGTCTTTGTGACGGAAGAGTTAAAAAAAGAGAGAAAAAGACATGACATCTTTAGTGTGAAATGACTTTAACAGCTCGCTGATAACAGGCCCCTTCCGTTAGGTGTCACTGACGGTCAAACTCACAAGGGCTGACGTCTCTGTAGCGATTACGACTTCTGTTTTCTGGAAGCTTGGCGATCTTACATGGTAGGTCGCTGGACTGCTGCTTAATGTCCTATAGGAAACAAACAATGTGTATTTAATAAATTCTGTTGCTACTAGAGTGAAACAAATCTTACGCAAATGACTTGTTTGGTTAAAATGTGGCTGAGGATCTTTGTCCCTGTATGCAAATCAAAAAACACACAGTTACGAAGAACCACAAGCACCCAGTTATTTGATTCCTGGCATCCACCAGCAGTGTTAAAGGATCAAAATGAGTCACAGAAGTGGACAAAAGTGCAGATCATTACAAAAATATACTTCCTCTTTAATAAGATAAAATCATTTATTTATCTATACTGGTCTCTGGGTACAAATGAAATTTGTTCATTTCTGAAGCTTTACTATTAATGCGAGTACGAAGAGATCCTTACTCGTTTATTTAAAAAATAAATTTGCTTTATGCGTGTTATAAATATTTAAATGACCATCAAGAATGAAACGGGTTCAGTCGCAGGTTCTCACCGCTATTAACCCATGACAGCTTGACATGACACGTCAGGTCAGAATCTGAGCATCTCACTGAATCTCCGGTCCATTTATTACCGAACACGGTCGCCTTTCTCTAACCATTACAAGACACAACTTATTAACTTAGTCTGATTCTAATGATTATATTTAAACCCTCTAGTACACCAACAGGTCCATATGACTGTCTAATATTTCTCTGGTGTGTTCTTGGGAAGTTCTGGTACCTGTTCTGGCCTTTGGGCTAACCTGAGGATGGCAAAGCGCTTATCGCGAATTTTACCTTCCGTTGTTACACTTTCTGTCACTATCAAATGTAAACGGACCTATCTGATCCTCGATAAACTATCGACCTTCGTTCTGTCCCGGGCTGAAATCTACGGCATTACCTGGTAAACGGCGGTCCAGTTCCCGAGCTCATCTATTTCCCGAAACTCGGCTTCCATTGTGTGTTCCCCGCCGCTCGTGAGATCACTCCCTGCCAATATAACGAATTTTAAGGTCGACGTCGAATCACATATAAATAAATGGCTTGTAAAGTCTGGTTTAATTTTTTTTACTAAATGTTTTAATGGTACTGTTTTGTCGCTCTTACCGGAAACACGCTGCTTGCTCCTCCCGCAGCACGGCGCTCCGCTGTCCCTCGTAACCACGCCCCTCTTACCTCACATTGACCAATGATAGACCGCGTGTGACCGTGAACTTCAGCATAAAGCCAATCTGTGCGACGTAGTGGGGGGCGTGGCAACACCACGACCAATCAGACTACGGAGCGTTACCCCTCAAGCCTTGTAGGTATTGTAGTTTTTTAGTTTGGTGATTTTACACGTGCGTAATAAGGTTAAGAAAAGTACAGAACATTAAAAATCTAATTTTACAAACATATAAAAAACACATTAAAAGGGGATCATTTGTATTGTTAAGATTTTGTACCTAGTAGTAACTGATATTTTAGAACACATAACATTATAGTCTTGCTTTTGAGCCTGTTACACTAACCTATTGGGACTTAATTTTCGCTGACATACTGTAGTTTTACAGTTAAGAAAGGAAGGGATCGTACAGTGTTTAATTATCAAAAAACTCCAAGAACAAATTGTTCCCCGTATCCAAAAAACAATGCCCAGTTTTGAACACTTTCTACCCACTGATCCACGAAACATGCCAAAATAAGACGTGCACAGTGAATTAGGAAACATTATTTCAGTCCATACATCATCTAGATGAATGGCCTGGTTGTGTCTGATTATGGTGTCAGATACACATTGTATAGCTAAGGATAGTCTTAGTTTATATAAATACTGCAGTTTTAAATATGTTCCCATCTACATCATATTTTCCTATCACACTTTCCTCGTAACGCATCCGTGCTCAATGATCAATGACTAGCTATTTCTACATTTAGTTGTGGGTCAGTCTGATCTGGTTATCACGCATCCCTCCGTGACAGATCGTGTCTTCTCTTTAAAGATATGTGTGATGATATAGCAACAGACTGCACGCCAGGCCATTTATTAGATATTGGCTTATAATTTGAACTGAATCGGCTGGTTCTACAGGTTTCAGAAACTCATACCGACTGGACGACAAGCTGCTGTTTCAAAAACCACACTATCTACTAGCCCGACAGCCTGTCCAGCTAGGTAAGGTAACAGCTTAACTATGACATTATAAACTCTGATCTGTAATATCAGCCAGCGTGCTGTGACCATCGCGGTCATGTTACTAATGTAAATGTAAAATACTGAACGAGGAAGTATATTAGCATAGCAGCTAGTGTCTTCCGGTTTGGCTAACCTGATTGTGTGTCGTTATCGGTCGTATGTCAACTAAGTAATTCACTATATAATATTTAACACGTTAAGGTGATTTCGCATGTTGCTAAACGTGAACACGTGAAAGGTTTTTTAAAATGCCTATGTGTTTAGCTTGTATGTATGTATGCTAAGCTATCACAAGGTAAACCTGTCACTAAAGTAGCTTGTCCAGCTTGACCAGATCTCTGAGCCAAAAAACAACTCTTACTTCCCTAAGACTGGTCATAACTATAACTTTTATCTGTTTTAAATCATTTTCGTGTATTTTTATATGTTCAAAAGAACATTAACTTTCATATGGTTGCCTACAAAAATTGAATTGAAAATGTTAGATTTTGAGGTACGTATATTAAAATATAATTGATTTATTAATTTGAATTATTATTTAAGTAAATCAATTAAACATTTAGCAGTGGAAAGTTCATGAGCTGTCTGTAGCATCTAGTTGTCAGACTTAAGTAATGCTATATCAAAACAACTCAAAGCTCAACACTTGAAGGGTTTAGGTTTTGGAAAGTAATAGCCCCTAAACTACAGCAGTATTTCCTGATTTATTAATCTAATCTTGTTATTTAATTACAAATCTGAATGTAATTTAAATGTTTAAATATGTGTGTTAATCTGTATGTTTATGTATGGCCAGGTGTGTTAACAGTGGGACAGGGTAGGACTCTGGGGAGTTTTAAGTTTTTCTCCCCATGACAACTTGTCACCATGGTGACGGCGGCTCCAACAGCGATGCCGACTGGCCGACCTCTGATGATGAACGGAATATGGAGGACAAGGAGATCGCTGAACTTGGGCCGCTGCTGACGACTCCAGAAAATTCAGAAAAATCAAAAGTGAGATGAAGATGTGAGTGAGGGTTTGTTATGGTTCATCTCGGAAGCCTGCTGACAAAAAGCATGATGTGATTTCACAGGGTGCATCAGCATGTCCTGATGAGGATGATGAAGAAAATTTGCTGCTGGTTACACTGCCCATGCAGGCACACCACGCCATGGAGAAGATGGAGGAGTTTGTACACAAGGTGACCTTATATTGAATCCTAAATATATATTTTGTTTATTCCTACATTAAAGGGGTTTTTAACATAGACACATTTTCTTGTTACAAGGTTTGGGAGGGACGTTGGAGAGTTATCCCATTCCATCTCCTTCCCGATTGGCTTAAGGACAATGATTATCTGCTGCATGGACACCGCCCACCCATGCCATCCTTCCGTGCTTGTTTTGGAAGCATTTTTAGGATTCACACAGAGACTGGAAACATCTGGACTCACCTGTTGGGTTTGTACTTAAGACTGGGTCTGTCTTTTAGATCTGAGCCAAAACCTAGTGAGCCTTCTACTGTGTAGATAGGCTGTTGCCTTCTAATGCAGTATCCTAATAGAGATTAAACCTAATAAGTGGCTGATTTGAAACACTTGACATAGAAAGCAGTTCTGTGCTGCTTACATTCAGCGCTCTGCATGGGAAACTCAACTTACACTTGATTCTAACAGAGATTGGTGATAACTAATCTAATCAATAACTATTGTTTGTTATTGTAACATACACCTATTGTAACATAAAATGCTTCCACCATAGACTGTAGCTGTTGTATTAAAACATTTTAAATATCAAATGTAGAACCTGACAGTTAAAGTAAAAAATAACAATAATGTTTAAATGTTTAAAAGTTTGTCAAAAGTCACAGCCTTTAATTTCTAGTAGTTTGACAAATAAACCAATTGCGAAAATGTTTCCCCTCAGGCCTAATCTTCTTCCTGTGTTTGGGAACACTGACGATGCTCCGGCCGAATGTGTCATTCCTGGCTCCTGTGCAAGAGAAGGTGGTGTTTGGGATGTTCTTCCTGGGTGCAGTGCTCTGCCTGTGTTTCTCATGGCTTTTTCACACTGTCTATTGCCACTCTGAAAAAGTCTCCAGAACATTCTCTAAGTAAGTGACAAGTTTGGCAGTTGTGACCTACTGGTTAGTGAGTCGGGCTTGTAATCGGTAGGTTGCTGGTTAAATGCATTTGCAAATGCAATTTCATCAGTACTTGTATTCCCTGGGATCGAACCCACAACCTTTGTGCTGCTAACGCAATGCTCTACTAGTTGAGCTACAGGAACACTACATGTCACTTCAGTTTCCTAAACTCAGACAGAGAACCAGTGGTTTAGTTTACATTTACAGTATGTGTTTGTAAATTTCTATGTACAGGCTTTAGGACTCAATTAAATGTAATTTTGTGTTTATCTTTCTAGGTTGGATTACTCTGGTATTGCTTTGTTGATAATGGGTTCGTTCGTTCCATGGTTGTACTACTCATTTTACTGCTCTCCTCAGCCACGGCTCATCTATCTCTCTGTCGTGTGTGTGCTGGGTGTTGCTGCGATCATTGTGGCCCAGTGGGACCGCTTTGCCACCCCTCGCCACAGATCCACACGTGCAGGTAACACACACACTCGCCTGTAAGTTACTGACACCTGTAATATTTTTTATATAGAGCTGATAACAGACAAGGTCTTTAATACGTAGAGAAGCTTTCTTTGATGTTGCCATTCATTTCAGTGACCCTCTGAAATAAGAAGAGCAGTAAACAGGTTTGTTTCAAGAATACAAGTTTGTTTCAAGACACTTTTAAGAGCTCTTCGGAAAGAAGTTACGCAGTTACGACATCTACCAGCAGGGGCTATTGAGGCTATGCTAACCAAAATAATGTTGACCACTTGATTTCATATGTATTTTATAGGTGTGTTTTTGGGCCTTGGACTGAGTGGGATTGTTCCTGCAATGCACTTTGCCATAGCTGAGGGTTTTGTCAAAGCAACAACAGTAGGTCAGATGGGCTGGTTCTATCTGATGGGTGCCATGTACATCAGTGGAGCAGGACTTTATGCAGCACGGATACCTGAACGCTTTTTCCCTGGAAAATGTGATATCTGGGTAACACTCTTGACTGCATTATTAATAGAATGGGAAAATGTGTTTCTTTGTTGCCTGATAGCACAACATTTATGGAAGTACACTCATGGTTTCTCTCTGTTTCTCATTCTCAGTTCCAGTCTCATCAGATATTCCACGTTTTGGTTGTTGGTGCAGCATTTGTCCATTTCTATGGAATCTCAAACCTGCAGGAATTTCGGTATGGTTTGGAAGGTGGCTGCACAGATGACTCTTTGCTATAAAAAATCTTTACACCATTTATCACAAACATTGTGAACTGTGGCCAGTGCCTGCTCACTTCACTACAAACCTGGATTCAACACAATACCAATTGAAAGATTTTTAACTGTAACTGTGAAGGATTTTATTGTATGTTTGAGTAAGAAATGTTTATTTGTTGAAATATCTACAATTCTTGATAAATGAGACTTTTGTTTAGATTGCTCTGTACTATTTCAAAATAGCACGTAATTTATTGTAAATCACTGGAAAGATCAAATGCCATACAACGTAAGTGTTGAGAGTCACTACCTCGTACAACACGCTTTTCTGACTGTTCTAGTTCATGTAACCTACAGGGTGGTTTTACATATAGAGACACATAAGATTTTATTTGCTGGTTGGTGTTTTTTTTACCTTGATTGTAGATCAAAATGCTGATTTTAGAGAAAATGCACAGACACGTTTAGGTGTCAGTTTTCACACATTGCTTTGCATGATCTTTACTTGATTTTTGGGAAGTCACCAAACTTAAAAGTGAAAGACATTTGTAAAGTGTAGAATAAAGGTGAAGCAACCATTGTTGGTTTCTGAGGTTATTACTCATCTTTTTAGATGGTGGATCTGTGATCTTGTGTTGTTGATTTGTGGTTTTGTCCTTAAGTGCGAGTAAGATTGTAGATTATTGATGCCTTTTCAGGAAGGTCAATGTTTAAATAATAAATCAGAGTTAAACAAAACTTAGTCCACAATATTTTCTGACAGTTCTGTGGTGTTGTTATACTTAACTAAAAGCAATGTACAAAGGAATTATATTAAAATAATAAGAAAATATACATTTGATAGTTAAAACGAGTCTAAAGTTTTACAAAATGTTGTTATAACGGCCAACATCTAAAGGTCAAAATTATTTTAAACTAGTCTTAAAAACACGCTGTGTGACGTGCGCGCGCACGTTAATGACGCCCCTGTGTTTTGCTCTGGATGCGTGTGCACGCGAGCGCTCAGCGCTGCTCGTTTCGCTGCTGGAGTAAAATGAATTCAGTCACACCTGCGAGGCTCTCGCTGTAAGTAAAGCCTGTCAACAGATGGACAAATAGACCGCTGTAAGGTGTCATCTCGTTCCGGTCCGTCTCTTTCCTGCTGAGGATCAGCTATACTCTGTAAGTTGATATATAAATGTTTACGTGTGTGTTGGCGTCCGATTTTGTTAGCTTTAGCATGTAGCCGCTAAACCACCTTCACAACATTAGGTAAACTTCGACCTGATTTACACGAGCACTTTCTGATGAAGTCTATTGATGAAGATGGTGAGGGTCTACAAGTGATTCCTGGTTGTTGGCTGTCGGAACATATTGTCTGAGTGATCCTCACAGGTACAGTAACTCACTAGAATAATACTAGTATACATAGTGTAGGTTAGCGAGACCTCTAAATTGCCTTTTAACAATCTTCTGTTGCATTATCATTCCAGTCCCAGTGTGCGATTGTATTTTAAACGAGTAGTTGAAAGACTTTTAACACAAAAGGGAAAATTGTAATTATTACGCTCTTTTGGTAATTGTTTACAATAAGGTCCCATTCGTTAACTCATTAACTAACAGGAACTAACAATGAGCAATATGCTTTTACAGTTCATGTTAACTTATAATACAACTGAATGGTGACTGACATTCTGCTTGACTTGTGTGAGTTTGGAACAACACAAGAGTAAATAAATAATAGAATTGATTCTAAGTTACTCAGTCTTATAAAGAGCGTCTAATAGGTATTTTCATGAAGTTACCCATCACTGATGCATGCAGCCTATGATACACAGCTATCATCTGCACCGCTGCTATTTAAAAACATTTAAATGCAGTATGCAAATAATTCATAAGACCACAGAAATAGATTTTAATATACACACAGTCTGTTTTTTATTATTAAATGCATGCGGCAGTGTTTGCCAATATACCTTTATCTCCTGATCTGACAGTTTAACTAATACAAATTTCTTGTAAATTCCAAATGGTAAAAGTCAGGGGTACACAAAGTACATTCATGTGTGTGTATATGTATAAAAAGTCTGGGTTGTAGCCTTCAGTTTGTAATGTAGGATTACCAGGGTTGTCTTAAGGTGGCAATCCATTGGTTGTGTCTTGTAGAAACCATCATCCTGCAGTGCCTGAGGCTTTGTCACTCCACCCCATCCCCTGTCGTCATGGCGCCCAAGGACATCATGACCAATTCGCATGCTAAATCCATCTTGAACGCCATGAATGCCCTAAGAAAGAGCAACACACTGTGTGACATCACTCTGAGGGTGGAGGGCACAGATTTTCCGGCCCACCGCATCGTGCTGGCTGCCTGCAGTGATTATTTCTGTGCCATGTTCACCAGTGAGGTAACTGATCTTCAGTCTTTTTCCTCAAACACGGTCTTCATATGCACACACTGATCACATGGCTTCACCAGGCAATGTTAATACAGCAATCTGTTCACAGTTCATGTGTATGAGCAAACCACTCTCAGTCAGGGAATATGTGAGCTGATAATAGCAGTTCTAATTAATGTCAGGGGAAAAAATCTTGATAATGGAGTGAGAAGCTTCTGATTAACACATTTTACTAAAAATCTTGGAGTCTGGTCTGGTGGTTGGTACAGATGGTACAGATGTGGTTTGAGTAGAGCAACTTTGTACAACTGCATAGCAGTTCCACTCCTAGACAGTAGAAGGCGCTGATGATCTCTTTTGTTCATAGAAATAAAGAAGCTGAGTAAAGGGCTAGATTAGTGGGCCTGGCGTAATATTCATTTTTGTGGTGTTTGCATTTACACCATATTAAAGCAGCATC
>JAZGTK010003126.1:0-28474 GCA_036877625.1 Ambastaia sidthimunki | reverse complement strand
CAAAATAGCTGGACATAAAATAAACTTGATTCACAAGTACACAATACACATTTCCTGGGCACTTTTAGCAATAAAAGAAAAAAAGGGGCTTGTAAATCTGTAAGGTCTGTGTATCTGCATGTAAGAAGAATGAGTATTAAGCACATGAGAAACACTCTGCATATAAGGTTTCTATGAGCTAATCCTGTCTGTATGTTTTTGTATGTAATGATTACAGCTTTAAAAAGCATCTTCCTTCACAAACAATGACAGGTCCTTGGAATCATTGTACTGTGTATATAGAAGATAATGAGCTACAGCACTGAGAGCAAGACAAGACTGAACATCCACAAGAATCTCACACAGGCACTAATTCAATAGACTCATCTCTCCTCTCTGGATTAGATGTGGGGGAGGATGGGTTATTTCTAGGCAGACTGACTGCATGCTCGCCACCTGAGACCCCAAGCCAGGTGTGTGTGTGTCTATATGTGTGTGTATGTAAGAGCAGCACCTGTGAGGCACAGCAGGAGCTCAGCTACACACAGGTGGGAGCCAGAAGCCCAACTGTCCATCCCATGAGCCCCCTCTCATTTCAACAGGTCGTTCAGTAATTACACTCAACACAGCCCATTAGCCATGAGCCTTTAGCAGAACATATGCTTCAGCATTGCTCCACACCGCGGGCCTACGTGTGCAAGACTGCGGGGGAAAAACGTGTTCCATTGTTTACAGTGGCTCTAAATACCTTAAACTGCTTCACAGAGTTTAAAATACAAGAAAATTTTCTCTCATAGTTGTGATATTGCGAATAGCTGTTGTTGCAGTGATATTACAGTTAATATGAAAAAGCAAATATATTGAAGTACCTTTTCTGTCAGTGTTTTTAAATTGATGCTGAGATGATATTGTGTTTAAATCAATCATGCCAATAAAGTACCTGAAATTGAAAACTGAAGGTGTGCTCTGTTCCAAAATCTAGTTTGCTGTCTACGTAGGCGGCATTTTCAGGTATGCTTGTGATCGAAATGCTGTTTCAAAAGGTGGAAATGTGAATTATGCTCCCTCCTAAGATACCAGTTTTGACCAAAATGTACATTTGTATTGCATTTATAAATCCAATAAATCCAAGATGGTCGAGGCATTTCATGCAATATTGAAAAGTATCAACAGGAAATAGTTTAGTGCAATGAAGAATTGTTTGTTTTACTCAATACTTGTACAAGAAACCGCAAGTTAAGATCAAACACTATTAAAACAGCCTGTCAATTTCCCATGTGGAAATCTTTTTCCATGGTGTTTAGGATGCTGCCTATGTAGGCAGCAAGGCAGCTTGCTAGGTTTTAGAACAGAGCTAAAGAATGAGAAGGAGAGAGACAAATGCAGACAGACAGAGAAACAGAGAGACAGAAAGAAGTCTGGTAAAGTCATTGACATCAGCAGGGTGCTCTGGGCCCAGGCTGCATTTATTTCACTGGCAGAATTCCTTCCTAATGAATCACTGCCCTTCAACTTTGCATTTTCATTTAACAATCACTAACATTTTCATTGGCAGGAGCTGCTGCTAAGTACCAAGGGACACAACCAGGGAGAGGCAGAGAAAAAGAGAGACAGAGAGAAAGGGAGATTAAAAATGGCGATAGATGACTGGAAAACAATGGGTTAAATGGGGGATATGGGGAGGGGAAAATGGGCGGAGTCAAAGAGAACAGAGGAAAACAGGTTGGATATGGAGGGAGAGAAAACTGAATGAAGGAAAGCAGCAATAAATATGAAAAGACAGAGAAAGAGCCCAGAACAGTGTGTTCAGACTTTAATAAAGACTGAAAGCAGATTTGAGTGTTGTTTTGTTCAGGCTTCGTTATCCATATAACGAGATTGGGTTAAATAGTGCCAGCTAATGATACAGTCATCAAAGCCCCACATGCTGCTCATGTTACTGAGTGAATCCAACTGTGCTGCAGACGGATGCCGAATGTAGGCGACGCTTGTATGTGTCATTCAGTATTACTGAGATTTCTGCTTTCAAGACACTATCAAGACAATCACGAGTTGTGTAGTGTGATCATAAACTCCTTCTGTTGCCAGTTTTATCGTTTAGGTACTTGAAGGAAAACTTAGTAAGCATGTTGGAATCAATATGTCTGTATCAAGCTGTATCAAATATGTCTGTATCAATATGTCTGTATCAACAATAAGAGTCAGTTTTACAGCAAAGATATTAAATGACAAATTTATAAAAGTTTATACATACAAAAACAGGCTATTTTAAACACAACAACTCTCTTAAGTATATATAAATTTAAAAATCATAATGCAAGCATTCATATCATAAACCAAGCATTCATATCTGCCACAGAGTATGATTCTGGCCTAAGCTTTTAATATTGTGAAACATGCATAGTTTAGCTGTTGTTATTCTTACATCATTTCCTGCCTGTGGGTTTGATAACAGAGGTCCGTAGACACTGCACTGTAAACAGATTAACTCTGTGGTAATTTTGGTAACCTTCAGTGGCCTGTGACATCGGGCTTCCAGGACTTCTCTATCATAGAGGCTCTATCAGCTCCCCTCACTACTTGGAAATTTCCTAGCACTGGAACACACCAGGCCCCAGCTGATCTCTGCAGCTGGTCTGCCTGCCTGCCTGCCTGTCTCACCCCTCCACGCAGGGGCCCAAGCTTGGGAAAGCAGGGGCAAGGGTGAATGATGGGTGGATGGCTAGATGCAGGGATGGAAGGAAGGGAGGAGGGGCAATTATGGAAGAAGAAGCGAAGAAGGGGGATATGGGGTCTTTCAGGCCATCTTGGCTCTTCACGGCTGGTTGAACGCAGTAACAGATAAGCACACCCTGGAGCTCTGCATAATGACCAGCTAGATCCACTACGCTTCACACTAGGACCACCAGACTCACACCCCACTACAGACGTCTCCTCCAAGCCCGTGTCAGCAAGCAGTGCTCCCAGCATCTTAAACACTCCTGTGTGTGATTCATATCCTAAACAAATTCACCATTTGTCGTCCATGTTTTTTATGCACAGAAATAATAACGTCACAGAAAACTGAATTTTGGGATATGTAATTAAGAAAGAAAAAGCTTTCTTAAGGCTGAGTAATTCTAAAAGCAATGTGCTATTTGTAAAAGCTATATTTCTATATATTTAGTTCTATACATGCAGTTTTTTATAACAATGTTTAAAGGTGGTCTCTACATATGTCCCAAAAACCGTTTTCAGAGTGCAGAGTGAATGGGGATATAAACAGAGAGGCAACACTGTGGGGTCATGATGTCATAATAGTAAATGAGAGAGAGAGAGAGAGAGAGAGAGAGAGAGAGAAAGGCAGAAGACATGGTGGAAGAGATACGCTTGAATAAGTGCACCAGAGAAAGCAGAGAAAGTGAATGAGCGACAGAGAGGAGGAGGATAAACGGGGTATGTAGGGAGGAGAGAGAGCTCTTCTCTGCACCTGCGGCCCTGCTGTGCTATGCAGCCGCTCTCTGTGCACCTGAGCAGCACCTGGTCACAATCAGAGCCAGAGGAGCCAGCCTCAGAGGCCCCCATACACACACCTGCCTCCACTGCAGATCTACACACAGCCTTAAGGAATAATTATAAAGCAAATAAATAAATAAAATACAAAGAATAAGACCTGTAGAGAAGCTGAGCACTGAGACAAATCTTCTTTTTATCCCTCGGCTGAATAAAAGGACAGCGAGATGCATCTTGGCATTGCTGTGTCGCTCCTCTTGTGCACAGCTAAAAAAAAAGACTACAAAATGCTCGGCACACTTTGCATTGTCACTAAATGACTGCATAATTTCATTTCCTGGAAAGCCATTAGGTTTCATCAAAACGAGATGAGAAACAGATGAGAAGAATTCTCTTATGCACGGAGAATTCATTTAGCAGCGCGGCATGCGCGGGAGCGCCACGCTAACACCACACGCACGGCAGGCGGAAAGTTGGGATGCAAATTTCAGAAATTAGTGTGCCGTTGCACAATTATTCTGCACATGACAGTAAGCGCACGAGAGAGATTAAATGACTGCAAACCACCTGTGTGACACGCACAAAAACAATGAGCTATTTCAAGCATGCAGCCAAAACTGCAGTAAATGGAGCAAAATGCACAGAATGCTAATTTCACTTAGAAAATTACCTGTTCTAATGGTGGCTAAGAGGTACAAATTTAAAATGTCTACATTTAGTTATTTTCAAAACAAATGGTGGTCTAATTTTAAAGTATTGCATTTCTAGACTGTACTTATCAAATGTATGAAAGTATCTTCTTTTAGTTCTGATACATTGATCACAAATAAATATAGGGAGTGTTTTTTACATCATTAGATTTCAGCATTTCATTGACTTTTAAAGTAGGGGTGGACCAACATGGTAGAGAACAGTGGGCAATCACTAATATAATGCTTTATGTATATAAAATGATATGCATATGCAATACAATTTAATAGAGATATATGAAGATATAAAGAGATACAAACACGTTACTGAAAATTAATAGACATGTATTCTATGCAATTTACTTATTTACTAAAATATTTGATAGCAATATTCAAAGCGTTTTTTGTTGAATTGACATTTTTAAATGTGTGACCTTAAAACCCAACAAATAATAAAACTTTAAACAACCTAAAAACAAAAATGAGAAAAACAGATGTCTAACACAAATGACAAGAAAAACAAGTCAGTACTGTGTAGGATTAGAAAGCTTTGAATCACCACTCACTGAACATGAGGAATTCCAATATTATTGCACTGTGAAACAAATACTGATAATTGTATTTTCAGGTCCCTGCTGATTCCTACAGTTGTTTCTGTTCCTAAGGCTACACCCTATTCCCAACTCCACCAACACATTTTGGCAGGTCAGATCACCAGCAACACTAGTTCAGTAACATCTGTCTACTTTCATCTCTATACACACTCCTGCGAGAAGAACAGGTGAGAAGTTAGGTGCCAATAAGATGAGAAATTGACTGGCCAATGATCTTCCTCCCTGGAGATGAGAGAGGGGTACACAGAGTGACTTGTAGGAGAACTGGTGAACCTTCTAGCCTTCTTACGTAAGGAACACAAGCTTCTGGGTTACATTAAGCCACATAATAGATTTCATCTTGCTGTAAAGTCACACAGGTGCTTGTGATGTGTGTAATTCTGAGACAGAAGACAGGTCTTCTGAGATCAGCTCTGACTAGCACAGCTAAATAAAGATGTGTGCAGAAGGTCTGGACCCAGCAGAAGAAATCCAAGTCCTACAGAATCTCTTCAAATAGTGAGCCGGGCTGTATGTATGTGTGTTCACGATGCTAATAATAAGCAGATTATATTTAATAGAACAGAGAGGATGTGTGGCAGGCCGCAGGAACGTGAGTATGTCAACAACCAGTCAGCATTGTTAAAAATACAGACTGGCACATGGACCGAAGCACTGGCGAGTGACAAACACACAGTCACATGCGCACACACACACACACACACACACACACACACACACACAGGGTTTTCATTTGTAATTGGGACATTTCATAGACATAATGCAGTTTATACTATACAAACTGTATATTCTATTCCCCTACACTAACCCTACGCCTAAACCTAACATAACATTCTGATGCTTTAAATTTTCAGATTCTTTATGATTTACAAGCTTGTTTTCTCATGGAGATCATGGCGAAATAAAATCAGTTAATTTAAACCATCTGAAATACTTCATGAGTGGCTTGCAGAAGAATAAAATAGCAGAAAGAGAATTTCTCGGATACAAGAAAGTCCCGAAATGTCCTTCTCGTCCACTATTCTCAGTCTTTGATGCTCAGCCATCAGTGTGACTAAATGTATAAATCCTGAATTCTGCACTGAGATGGTAACTTCACTGACTCCACCAGAGGCCTCTCTGCTTCTCATCTTCACTCAAACTTTCATCAGAGCACAGAGTGTGTGAAGTCAAATGTCCAATCAACGTCATCTTGACACTGGGCCAGGGGGCTTTATGAAAAACTCAGTAAAAGGAGACAAATGCTGTGGATGAATTTGGCAGGAAGACGCCTGCCTGGTATGAGTCAAAGTGAGATCTTTATGAAGGGTCACTGATCACTAAACTGATGACCAGGCCCACAAAAAATCTTCTGCAGAAGGTTCTGCAGGTTCCTACAAAACTGGAACGTGGAACGTTTAGCATTTATTCAGCCCTACATACTCCCCACACCCTGTGCGTTTATAATCTTTTAAAAAATATATTACTTGTGTTTTGTGCTACCAAATAAATTTTAACATCCATTCCCATCATTTTAAAAAGCTCAATTTCAGAACAAAAAAAGCCCAGAAATCAGAAATCAAATTTCAGAAATCAAAGAACCCATTAAATAAGAGGGTTTAATTCAGCAGAAATCTGTGACACTCAGTGGTTGTGGATTCCGTGTGGCCTGCTGATGACAGGAAAGGTTTCAGGAAAGAGGTTCACTGGAAAGGTGACTCTTTAGACCCCTTAAAAAAACAATAAAAAATAATCACAGTTTCCTAAACATGCATGAATCCAACAAAAATCAAACAAAAAGGAAGAAAAAGCTTCCCCCCCAAGCATAAGAACAAGTTGCACCTTGAATTTCAGGAAGTTTATAGGAAAACACATGCACAACCGATTGCAGCTTTTTCCCCCCAAGCATTCAATTTAAAACTCATGTAGCGTGTCTAGTTGTAGATCGTTTCATCAAGTCTAAAGCCAAGCCGGCTTTCCCTGTGCCAACTGTTACCCATGGAGTTTGGAATGTCAACAAAGTACTAAACTAATTTGTCTTTTGTGATGATAATCTGTTTGACCAGTAAATACTGGCTGCGCTGAAGAAGCAGTATTCTCTGTGTGCATGCAGATTTGTCCTTAATCTAAAGCTGCATTAAGCCTTATTAAATATTGCTTAAAACTTCAACATAGTCATCATTATGCAACACGCTCCTGCCTCACATTAAAAGCAGACATGTATGAGGGCTAACACACACACACACACACACACAGTTAAAGTTACATTGGCTACATGTTACGAGTGGCTTATTAATATTAATTTTACTTAAAATTTGTTAAAGGGTTACATGGTATATATAAGTAATGTATAAAATCTAAACATAGCTTGTGGATTCAAATAGAAATTGTTTTAAGTCATGCAGAACTGAATTCACATTAAAAAAGGTATGCAATAATGCATGTTGATTGTGTACAGCTCTTCAGCCATCAGTGTGAGCGCCACGTGCCGACAGGAAGGCGAGGAGGATGCTGGGTAAGAGGATTGGAACAGGGTGCCGGCACGTGTGCTGCAGACTGACTGACCTCTGAACTCTGGACCAACACTGACATAGACCCCCAGTGCTCTCAAGGGTTTTGTTCATGCTTGTGTACACACACACGCACACACACACGTGCACGTGCAGATGTATGGACAAGTACAAACATTCGTTGGCGCACACACCTCTCCCTGGGGTGTAAATGCACTATATAGCAAAATGATGCAACAAAGGGAAATACTTATCTATTCTGGTACAAACCTAAAAAACGCACAGATACATCGGCCTTGTTTAATAATAACATCAAATACGTAATGCAATATTCAGTTCTACATAAGCTCTACCAAATCCATTACAAATGCAGCAGAACAGAGTGTGACCTTTAAAATGTATCTCCATTATTCAGAACAAGCAGCGGTTACTCTAATTAAAATGTTATGTCAAATAAACAGTCATTACAAGCCATCTGCCTAACACTATAAACTGTAACAGGTTCATTATCACACACAATAGCTGACCCCAGGTAACCCCAAGCTGCTCTCAACATGTCATACTTCACTTAGAGAGCGGATGAAACCGGGTCAACGCGTTCAGTCCCAACAGGCATATTTAAGACCACTGAATGAAGCGTTCCAATTAAACCGTTTAATGGGATAATGAATTTTTAAAACCGAATTTGAAATAGTCCTTATATTTATGTGCAATACAAACAGCTACAAGAAAACAAAAATTCATCACATGCTAAGCTCATTAACACACCTAGACATCTATCATTTAAATGAAATTACATTTTCTCACTTATAAGTTTTTTTGTCGATTATATTTTCCTGTACAGCACTTTGGTCGACCTTGGGTTGCTTTATACATAAACGCTAAACTAAATTAACACTGAATTTTACAGCGTCTGAAATAAAAAGCGAGATTTGTGTAGGTTTTAGCAGTCGCAAACAGCTTGACAAGGTAAACAAACAACTGCCAGCCTACGGTTTCTATTTTCCTCAAGAAACTGCAGACCACCGGGATTTGTCTTAAGATAATCCACTTAGATTACCATGGCTCTGTGTTTAAACGACACACACGGAAAAAGAAATGGGTCATATAAACCCACGAGTAGCTCATGAGCCAGGGTTCCCTCAGAAATGGCATTCGTGTGATGGTAATGCTTAATTGCATTACACTGGCGTTCAGGCTCTGCCTTTTTCATTGGTGAGTAATAACCTTTCAGAGATGATTTAATGAGGTTGCTCGGGAATGGTTAATTCCATGTAAATCCCAGATATTACTGCTGAAATTCAATTTGATAAGACTCGGTCTTCTCGTCCAATCCCGGGAAGATAGCACAGGCAATTTAGCCATGCAATCAGATTGTCTAATTCCCTGACACATCATTGTTCCAGATCATTTCCATATTTTGCTACTTACAGGCATAATTAGTGCTGTATCAACAGGACAGAGGAAAACCAAACATCCTCCCTACCTCAACCACAAACACACACACACACACACACACACATCAGTTGCAAGAGAGATAACATTTTGTTTTGGTGGCCTTCATGCAATAGCACCTATCTGTAAACTTGCCACCTTACATAGCAACTGGTCTCCAGGGTGATGCTACAAAGAGATGGGGTTCAGCAGCCCATAAAGCTGCCATGTGCATGCACATCACAATAAATGCAGAGACAGAGAGGCCTCAGATCTGCCATCATTCATCAAGGCATAAATACCCTATTGTGACTCTAATCAAGTTATTTTGCCTGATAAATATCTAACAAAATGCTGCTTAAGATCATTAGCTCTCAAAAATAAATGCGTTTGGAAAAATGCATGTAAAATTTAGCATGTAAAGGCTAAATTATCTCTATTGTGATGATCAATAATCAAACAAACACAATTTTAAAACCCTAAACTGTATTTACTTTAATAGTCCTATAACAAAGAATGAACAGCAGAAAACTTTGCTGTGACAAAATTATCCACAGCATTAAAATGTCCCAGATTTACACAAAAGAAATAAGAATGTGCAACTTTGAGAATCTGCACCGCACATCATCTTGATGCTGAATAATGTGTATTACGTTCTCTGTATGTGGAGTCAGCAAACAGCCAGTTAAAACAGGCCCCAAATAAGCACAGACTCAAAAAGTGATACAATTATGTGAAACAGTTTTGGAAGCAAAAGAGGAAGTGGAGCGAGTTCAGCAGAGTTTCGTTCACCTCTTCAGAAAGACGAGAATGATCTGAGAGAGATCGTGGGTGAGGGGATTTGTGTGTGTAAAATGATCTTTGGCCCATCTGTTTGTTTCACTACTACCACCATCACCAGCCCATCACCCCTTCTCTCTCGCTCTCTCTCTCTTTTTTTCAGTCTCTCTTCCTCTCTTTCTCTATGCATTTCCTTCTAGTCTGCTCTTTTAAAATGCACTGTGCCACTGCAAGTAGCTGGTGGCATTTTGATATCTAGAAGACAGTCTTTTGTGATGGAAAACTGTACTGATGGCGTGACTTCCACCCTGGGGGAGGGTCACATCCTGAAGTCACTCATATCACAGGAAGATTCAGAAAGTGGGGACAAATGTGAGAAAAAAGTATGTGCAATATCATACACAACGGACAATTTGCAATTTATATATATACACACACACTTCTGGATCTTACTGTGATGTGGCTGACTGTATACATACAGTGGGGCCGAAAGGTGAGATCATACTAAAAATACATAATCTTGACCTGGGAAAAAAGCATTTTAGAAAAATATACTACAAAAAAAAGTTACAAAGCAAAATACAAGAAGAAGGTTTTATATTCTGCCCTATTTTTAGGTCACTAATAAAAATGTAAGCAAATTTGTGACATTGACCATGGAAGTTTCTCTTTGCTCTATACAAATCCTGCTGGGATAACATCATTAGGTTTGCATAAACTAAAATAGATGTTATCATTAAAATAAAAGGGGTATAAAACAGTAATTATTAATTTTTATTAATATTGTTTATAATATGTTAAATAAAAATATTTTCAATTAACGTTAACTGAAAAAACTAAACTTAAAAATTAGAAAAACACTATAATTAGAAAAGTACAAACTAGAGGTTTCAGATCTCTGGACTCCACTGTATATACATTTATAGACTGTAATCCCCACCCATGGCTAGGACTTCCTGTGGTGACACTTTCAGTTTGCCTGATCTGTATGTTTACACATTGCTTAACAGATTGACGACAGAAAGACGGGTGTGAAAGAAAGACGGGTCAGAATCACCTGGGATACTCACCCATTATACTGGAGCTCATGAAAGGTGTGGGGGACAATCCTTCATGGGACACTATTCGACTGTCACTCATGTGATCAGCATAATGAGTGTCTCCAAAGCCCTGGGGAAGAAAGAGATCACAGCGTTAAAACACATTATTAGCCGGACCTGCTAATTGAGTGCTATGACACTCCTCTAATGACTGGGGGGGTGGGGGGTGGGGGTGGGGGGTGAGCGGGGTGTGCGATTGGTCATCCATCCCTTAAATCGATATTTCTCCACTCTCCTCATTAAAAAGCACTTTCTTAAAAGTCTTTGATGAATTTCATTAAAAGGGCAAACAGAGACAATGTTGCTTGTGTTGCTATAAAGAAGAGTAATAAAGTTGATGGGGCACATAATACAAGCAATTTGTATATTTAACAAAAATTCACATTAAAATTGTTTCATCTCATTTTTAAAATAGTTTTATTTTAACAGACTAACATAAAATACAGGGATAAAAAACAGGGATCAACATATTTCTCAACAGAGAAAGAACAGGAAGTTAAATTCTGTGTTTTGTAAAGTAATACACTAATACACAATCAGTACAGATGCTAGAAGATTCTAGCTGTAAATGCAGTTGCTAGGCAACATATAGGTTTTGTGTGACAATCCTACTTTTTGTAGCCCTTCAGTGATAACAATGTTTTCATGTTGTATATTTTTGAGATTTGTGTGCATATAAAGTAATGTAACAAAAAGAATGTCCTTTTTGTTACAACGCAACAAAAAGGACATTAAACTGATGAAGTGACGTGTTTGCTAGAGCTTGACAAAGATCATGTCTTTATGCCAAAAGCCTGCCTGTAGTAAAAAAAGCAGAATAAAATAAGTCAGGTTCTCTCCTCAGCAGCTGAGGTGTGCCCTTTCATGACCGTTATCAGCTTTGGGGGGCTTAGGTCTAAATATCGGTCACAGTATGGGCCTTTAAACCTCAGAGTCCCCTGCAATAAAAGATACTCTGTGAGTGTGTTAATCCAGGAGCCGCTGAAAATCCGCCTGGCGCTACAGTCAAATGTGTCCCCCAAACCATATTAACTCTCTCCTGAGGGGCCTGCAGCTGTCGGTCTACTAAGGGCTTTTCCTATTCTTTAAAAAAAACAAAAGCAAAAAAGACATGGTATTACAAAACATCTTTTTAAAATAGTTTTGCATGTTTTTAACGCTATTTTCCACACATTTTTTGTTTTTCAAATGAGCAGTGATTAAGTAATTTCAAAGCTGGTGGAGTGTTGTGCCAGGCAGAATCGATGCAGTGACTCCCTATTGTGACCCTGTTGTTTGCCTTAATAACCCTATGAGCTTCCCGACTAATAGCTTCTCCCCTGAAGAGTCGACAGTGGGAGGGGGTGGGAGTCAGAAAACAAGCTTCTCAACCAGAGGAAGGCTCACAGAGCGCACACACACGCAGGCATGTGCGTGCACAAACACAATTAACCTCGTGATGTTACATATCAGCTCATCCATATTTTGCTTCCTGGCCTTTTGAGACATTCCAGTGGCAGCTGCCAGAGTGTTGGAAAAGGACAGAAGATTGGAAGATGGAATAATGGTCGAGGAGATGAGTGAGAACCTCTGCTCCACTAAGACCATTAGATCATTAATCACAACTGTCTTGTGATCTCTGAAAACATAGCTTGTTGTGAATGTTCTCATCGTCAGTGGGGTGCTGTTTAGCCTCATCTAAATCACCGCCACGGGACTGCTTGAGCATGCAAACCATCTCTTTAAAAGACCCCCCTATTCAGGAAGTCGTGTCTCAGATGCTCCTGCGCATCCCAGGTGAGCGATTGGTCCGGTTTTAAAGCACTGGGGATGGGTGATAGCGGACTGATGGACAGGAGCGAGGCGTTGCGGGACAGCGGGGGGCACGGTAGAGGTGGTGCATGCGAGTTGGGCTGTCAGATGGGAGGCCTGAAGCCGCGGCTGCCCAGGATGTGATGCCTGGCTATGGGCCAAGGTCAGCTAGTTGGGGCTTCAGTCTGTTCACAGTCCACTAATCACACGCGAGCAGAGAGGGAGGGAGAAAGAGAGAGAGAGAAAGCAGGAGCATCTCTTGTGAAAAAGAGTCTGCTTAAAATGGTTTACAGTTTCTGTGTGAGAGAACAAGGAAAACATAGGATCCCATGTGCTTCCCAGGTAACACATAAAACAGAAAAGTCAAACCCTCTGTTTAGTTATCTGATAGGAGATCTGAGTACAGCAAGCGGTGAGAAAGTGGTGGATGAGAACTCTGATTAAATCTTTAGCAGGCACTTCACAGCATATCCGTCTCACTGCAGCTCTGCTGAAGCTCCTGTGCCTCTTTATGAGCAAACCAAACAAGATTCTGCTAGATTCTCATAATAACCTCAAACCTCAAGCAATATCTCATCCTCCTCACTCTGCTATTGCCCATGAATAAATAATGGACATTGCTCAGATTAAATTAATATCAAGATGCCAGCTGGTGTTTAAAAAGTAGTTTGTAAGTGGAAGCTCCAGTATTTTATTACTGCTGGTTGCCAGATAACTGTACTGTTGAGATGCTAGTAGAACTTCCTACTGGTTAAGTGTTTTTTTACTGATACTGGTGGTTGCAGGGTTATCGTTAACTAAAACTGAAACTAAAAGGAACACTTCTTTTAACTGAAATATACAGAAATAAAATAAAACATATGCCTAAACATTAGTGAAGCAACATTTCTTTTTTTATTTAAAATGATACATAATTGATGATTTTACATACATAAAAACTAAAACTAAGCAAATTAAAACTGATTTAAAAATAATTTCAACCTAAATAGCAATATAAAAAAAACACCCAACATAACGAAATTGCTAAACATGTAACACGAAACTTGAAAATATTAAAATAAATGTTACTTCAAAATGTTAAAAAAGCTACAATAAAGCTAAAATATAAACTAAGGTGGGTTGCAACTTGACCTTACCTATAAAAATCTGTTGTATTTTGACAAAGATTTGTTTTCCTGCTGTTAAAAATTACCATTCCACATAAGGTGTTTGTATGCATATAACTTCATTTGCATAACTTTATTTGCATAAAGTTACTTTTCTCAACTGGAGTCACTGGACACGCCCATGTCGTGTCGCTAACGCTGCAAAATCAAAACTCAAAATTTCTGTAAAGTCAGACTGTTTGTCTGTGCACATATCTGATACTTATGTGTCTGATACTAATGTACAGAGGTGCAAACAGCTGTCTGCTTATGCCCATCTCCAGCAATGTCACAACCGGTAATGCACCTACAGCAAAGATATCTCATGCGTCTCCGTCTTATAATTCAAATCAGACCGGCGGCGAAGCCATCGCCTGTAGAAGTGCGTTGGGGAAGGGCATCGGATATAAACAAGACAGTGTGGTGTGAGCCTTTGACATATGACTGATTTCTGATAGGAAGTGACAGAAGATTGACATGGAATGAAATTCATACAGGGCGCCCTGAACACACCACTGTGGAAAAGACAAACAAACAAATAGAAAGTGAGAGATCTTCACACTCCATATCAGGCCCGAGCGTATAAATAAAAATCTTAACCATGGCTGATTTTTTCCCCCTGGTTTGATGAGGTGGATTTCATTTGCATGCATGAAAATCTATCCAAGCTTATGGTATGTCTGAAATGCATCAGTAGTTCTGTACCAACTAGATTCAGCCATGCGCTTCCGAGCCGAAACAACATGCTTGTATTTGCACTTTCATCTGCTCTGTTAACATACTGAAGCATATTGCAATAAACAAAAATGCTGGCTTTTATTTACTTAAATGCACTGTAAAATATCAACAACCAACTTTAAGATTACTTTAAAATTTTACTTTAAGACTTTAAAGAAATAAAAATTTTAAGAAATAAAGAAATAAATATTTTAAAATTTAAAGAAATAAACAGTGGAAAGAAAAAGAAAAAAATGAGAAACATCCTCTAGCATTTGCTGGATTTCTCCCAATAGGGAAATCATTTAAAATAATAACTAAAACACTTGGTAGAAGCAGTTTTATCATGCGTCACGTAAATAAACTGCTAAAGAAACACTTAAATAAAGCCATACAGTTTTCCACACCAGTTAGTCAGAGTCAGTAGTCGGGGCAGACACATGACCCAAATTTCAGTAGTCAATACTGCTGAAATGTTATTATTTTCAATAGCAAGTTTACTATCGCTGAAACCAACATACTATTCAATATATGCTGAGATTTTATATGAATCAAACTAAGTAAATCAAAGGCATGCTCAATAACTCTTTTATTTTTTACCTAAAAAGTTACAGCTTTAATATAAAGCTAGTTAGCAAATCAGACACTAACATTGAAGGTCTGAACTGGTGTCATCACATTACAAGCTCTGCAGTGTGAAAGTGTTTATGTGGTGGTTGCAGAGAAGAGAGCAGTCTTACCCTGGAGGACTCATAGGAGGGGTTGGACTGGCCACCTGAGGCCCATGATGCTTCACTCGTCCTCTCATCCATACCTGCCAAAAAACAGATTCACAACTCCATCAAAAACTCTTGAAGGGATCCATCAAAGTTCTTGAAGGGATAGTTTAGCTAAAAAAAGGTTTTCATCAAATGATGATGACATCATTCCAAACCTATGCATCTTTTTTTCTTCTGTGGAACACAGAAGAAGATATTTTGAGAAATGTCTCAGTGGTTTTGTGGCCATACAATAGAAGTTAATGAGTGACAACGTTTGGTTACCAATGTACTTCAAACACCTCCTCAAGTCATACAGGTTTGGAATGAGATGAGAGTGAGTAAATGGTGGAAGAATTTGCATTTTTGAGTGAACTGCCCCTTTAAAGTAAATATGAGGAGTGGAAATGTTGAGCTCATGATGAGCCGTCATGTCCACCAAGGCTGTCCTGGCACTAGCAAAGACGGAACGCAGAGAAGCTTTTAATCCCTTATTCTTCCATTCATAATCTGCACTTTACAAGCATGTAGCTCAGCCACGGAGCGTCATTTATTTTGCTTCGCATAAATCACTTTCAAAAATGCATCGTTCCCTTTCCTGAGCCAACGCAACCGGGCGCTCGGAGTTGTCAGTGATGTATTGCCACAGCTTGTCAAAACAGCTGAGCGCTGAAACTTTGATAAACCTCATATTTTACGATGCTTCTCAGTTTCAAAATACAGCCACTGAAAACACAGAAATATATAAATAAATACAAACTTAAAGTTGACGCAATTGACTTGATTCAACATCTGGTACGTGATGAACAAATACAATATCTGGCTTTGAAAATTACATTTTGCCAAGGCTGTTGGGTAAAGATATATGACTGCTGGCTTCTTCTGGCTGTTTGAGACAATATTGTTTTGTAGGTAACAACATTCCGTTTCTCAGTCTCATGTATGAGCACAAAATTGCCTAGGAAGAAAACATCAATATCTCTCCACGCTATTGATAATCTATGTTTGTAATTTTAACAATTTGTTCTTATCTGATTCCAGACCATTATAACATTCAGCGTGGCTCAAATGCAAGTAATACAATCTTGGTGGAATTACAGGGACCTTTACACAAACACTCAGCAGAGGTTGTTAAAAAGCATGTAAAATAAATATAGCATTATTTTCATAATAATATTGACAATATGCAAAGCTGTAAGCGATCTTTGCACTGCAAGGCTGAGCATGATATAGACTGAAATACAACTATCAGATAAGCATTTGCATGGGGGGAAACAAAAAGAGGCACAAAGTGAATTTTGATTTCCCTGAGTAATTTACATATTTTGTCATAAAAGCTGTTCTTTTTGAACTTAAGGGGATTTTGCCCTTTAAGGATCTAGTCAATCAAATTAGACAGACAATAAAAATCTGGTATAATCTACCATAACCTATTAATCGCTCAACCATTTAATACATTTTACATAAAACAGACACAAAAATAGCTTTACAAAGTCAGAAATACAAAAGAGAAAAGACACTGAGCAACTTTTCTTTTTTCCACCAAACAAGATCTAACACATAATCATTGTGTGCGTGTGTGTGTTTGTCTGTGAACTGATATTTACCATGTCTTGGAGACCTTGTGGGGACAATTTAGAAGGTCCCCATAAGAAAGCAAGCCTATACATCATACAGAATGATCTTTTTGAAAATCTAAAAATACAAAAAGGTTTCAGTGAGGGTTAGGTTTAGAGGTAGAAGGATAGAATATACAGTTTGTACAGTATAAAAACCATTATGTCTATGGAATGTCCTTATAAAACATGAAAATCAGTGTGTGTGTGTGAGTGTGTGTGTCTGGCCAGAGACAGTGTACAGACCCAATCTGTGTGTGTGGCACTGCGGGCCTCTCAGCACTGAGGCCTTCTGAAACTCAGGCTGGGCTTTTTCTCTCCTTAACATGTCCCATAAAACATTAGGGCTGTAATTCAAAAGAATAACAAGTCTCTGGATATTGTTTGGTAACATGAAGGAAAATATTACTGACTCAAAGACACAATATTAGATAAGAGTCATTTTTTTGCACACGATAAGGTTTATAATCAGAGCGCAGGCATAAAACAAATAAATAACTGGAAAAAGCAAATATTAGATTATGAGGCTGATATGGGACTGGGTGTCATTCATTCAGTCTCAGAGCTGAAATGTGTAAAAGCAAGACACGCGTTTAGTATTTGCAACAGAGGAAATTACCTCATAGGGAAGTTCCTCTCTGAGGACTGGTAAGGAAATTCGTATATCTTAACACCATTCATCAATTTTATTGCATAACATTTACATTTATTCATTTTTATCCAAAGCAACTTACAGTGAATTTAAGGTATACATTTTTATCAGTACTTGTATTCCCTGGGATCGAACCCACAACCTCTGCGCTGCTAACGCAACGCTCTACCAGTTGAGCTACAGAAACACTCAGCATAAATTATCAAATAAGCACGAGTTATATAAATATCAAACAAACAAATAATCCCTCACTTCTTATGTGACAGGTCTTATGAAGACAACGGTGTGTACATGCCTGCTACACTTGAGTGTGAGTGAGCGAGAGAGAGAGCGAGTGAGAAACGGCCTCCTCCGTTTTGTGGTTTGGTTTGTTATGAGTCAGCTGCTCAATTTAACCATCTGCCAAATCACTGAGGACCGATGTCATGAGATGTTCCACGTCAAGGTCAGTGATTGAAAAAACTTGCCATTTCCCAAACGGCTAATTTACAACTGCTCTTATACTCGAGCAGCTCTGAGCTTTACCTGCCTCTATAGCTTCTCCTAACAGCCATTCATCACTTTTATACCAGTCGTCTGCCCTGCAATCCGAGTGTGAGAGGTTTATAAAACATACAACCTCTTCCCATTCAGCTAGTGTGAAACATTACTGCTGCAGAGCCGAGGCCTCCATTCACAGCAGATGACACCAGCATGTCACTCATTTATTCATATTCATTCACAATCCCCAGTTCACTTGTATATCACTAAACATACATCAAGGGTAAACCAAGGGCCAAATATCTACAAATGCATCTGAACATGTTAAAAATTGACAATGTTCACAATCTAGCCAATGTGACAATGCATGTGAAATACATCAAGTATGTACCAAATTAGCTTATATTTTGACTAATTCAAAGCCTGGCAAAAAAACTGATGAAAAACAAGCAAGATGGTTTTTGTTAACTAGGTGGTTTTCCAATTCGAACTTGCTTGACCAACTTATTACCGGCCATTCAATAATCTTGACCAGCTTAGAGTTACTAGAAACCAGGTAAAACCAGCCACTATTAGAAGTGCTCTGAAATTCTGAAGTTTTTTCAGACCCAAAGCTTGATTTTGTTTATTCTTTCTTCCTCCACCATCAGCTACATCCGATCTGTGCTTCATATGGCGCATCTTTATAATTACTTCAGAGGCATAATTTTTTATGCTTAATTATGAAAATTAGCTTCAAAATAAATGCAAATTATGCAGGCATATGCATCCCGACCTAGCTGCTGTGGATTCTGTGCATTCATTTATATGCAGCTCCAGAACAGAGGAGGATTAAAATATGGATTTAACTTGGCACGGGCTCTGCCTTGTGAGCAAATCTTTGTCTTTTGTGTTTTAACGTCTGGCAACCATGAGAGAGTCTTTCTCGACATTGTTTTACTTTTGCATTTTACAGACTAATCAAGACTTTTTGCTAATTTGCTTTCATGGAATTACCAGGGATTTTAAGGGTGTCTTTGTCCTGTCTGTCAGCTTTAATAAGGAATAAAAGCATGACAAAACTGGCAATCCGGTAACACACTGCAGCATTAATAAAACAAACCCAAGCAAGCGGAGTTGCATTGGACAAAAAGGCACGGTGGATACAGTATTTACAGTAAGCTTAAGAGATAACTGTAGCCGTATTAAAACCCATCTGAGGCTAATTACATGGAAATATTTGAGAAGTTTTGCATTGTAATCTTAACCATGTACAATGAGCATGACTAAACTACTGAATGTATAGCCCCACCCCCTCTTAATGTAATATGCAAATTCTTTATGCTCAGTTAGTGAATGTCTATGACAAGATGCTTAGATGCCCTTTATTTTCACAGTTCTGTAAAAAAAAAACCTTGCTAACACAAACAACTCAACGATAAGCACAACACGTAACATTTAACACAACTGATAGCTTTTCACATCAAATGCAACCTTGACTAAGACACATTTCATTTGGCACAGTCTGGCTCTCTTCTGGAGTTTAATGGTTGAACAGGTGTCCACATCCCTCCGAAACAGAAGCACAGTTGGGGGGGAGAAGGGCAGCGCACCAATTGTTCCTGAAGAAGGCAACTCACTTATGCGCTCTGGCAACGATGTTGGCCGAAAAAGAAACACATTCATTACTTCAATTGACCGTTCCCTGCCACCGCTGCGAAAACAAGCACGCCAGACGTGACATCACAAAGACCCAGGTTTGAGTCGTTCGGTGGAATTTGTTTCTCACCAAATTGCCACGGAAACCAAACATTCCGCTCTGAGGCAGACGGCCACATCACTGGGGTGGATCTTCGGAGCTGCGATCAATATAGAGCCACGGGGAGGAAGCGCAGAGTGGATAAACGATGTGAGCGAGGTCTGCAGGAGAGATAGAGTTTCATCAGGAGGGGCAATGAAATCCCTGGACTGATGTGTGCTCTGGGAGAGAGACGGCCACACAGCTCTCATTAGCCAGAATGATACAATACAGCAGAGCTACACTTACACAATTACTCATCTGAAACAACATGATAACACTGAGTAGCGAGTGGCACCGATAAAAATACTGGAGAAAAGATAACAAAAACCCGAAGGCTTGATAAATCTATAAAACCAAACCATGATATGCAAAACTACACGGGAGTAGATTTGGGTATGGCCCTAGGGACATGTCTACATCAAAATTTATGGAAATTTAGATACTGAATCTTAGATTGATGACCTGTTACACTAAAAACTTGTTAAAAGGATTTTTGTGTGTATGTAAATTTAGTCAAAGTTTTCCAGAATTTTCCAGTGGTTTTCACAGTCTTACAGCAAACATCTCGGTTAAACTATAGATACTATGCAAGAACTGACCGATTTTAGGGCAAGTACAAAATAGAAGTAAGTAGAAGTAGAAGACTTCTAAACCCTGAACCTCCATGAATTATGGCCCAAACTGTCAGTTTCCACCTCAGTAAAACCTGTTCTGTTCTAATGATATTTGATTTCAGAGGAAAAAGTTCACTTTGCCTTTAGAAATTCCAACAAGCAATTGTATTTAATAATTAAACCCCTGAAGAAAGAAAAACAATGACTGTCAGGATGTCCTAACTCAAATTCACTTCACTAAATAGTGCAATGCAATATAAGAGAATATAAGAGATAAACACTGGTAGTGTAGAGGCAGTATGAAGTGCGGTGGTAGTGACAGGGGAGTTTGTCATGGCTGGGAAAGCATCTTCATTAGAGCAGCTTCCTCACTTCCAAACCGCAGCGAGTCTGTCACACTTGGGGAACACTGAAGAAAGACACACACCGCGACACAACAGCCCCTCTGCACACAACAGCGTGTCAATAACTCTCTGCTGTTTATTTCAAACACACACACACATCTCTCACACATTCATGGCAGTGAGATTAAAAGATGGTGAGAAGATAGAGAGATCAACATGAGAATAGGACACACCAGCTTGATGTCATAATAAAAAAAACACATTTTCTAAAAATGAGGTGGGGGGGTGAAGAGTGGCAGGGCTTGTTTTCCTACATGCAAACAAGGAGCTGTTTTGAGATGTGCATTTTCAACAATAGATACTCGCATCAAGTAGAGACAATTTGACTCTCAAAATAGCCCCATCCTTCATTAAAAGGGGCGTTCCGTTGAGGTGGATGTCTTGCCTACATATAAGGAGTTTCCATCTCTTTTAGGACAACCTACATAATATTGCAAGAGTGCAAATCTTAACCTGTAACGTAGTAAAGATTTAAGGTAGCTTATGTTTAGAAAAATAAATAGTTCAAAAATAGATTTGTTGAGGCTTAAATAAAATAACTATAAACTATGCATCACACAGATTGTTTTTCTAACAATTGTCTCATGTACCACTACATCTGATGTCTTAGAACACTATGGTGCTAATTCGTAAGATCTAACATGGCTGAATGAAACCAGCAAGGGGTCACGTATGAGGCAAATTACACCCCAGTTTGTTCCAAAATGTCAATTACAGATTTGGACTGACTCATTTGTGGCTTGCATTAGTTTGCATATTGCTAGTCACATACGCAGACTGCCGACAACCAGCACTTATTCTGGCATGCCCTTCAGCCCAGATAGCTCACGTTATCTGAGATCTAGCCAAACAGAAAAAGACAACACAAATATTATCACCAGCCAGATATTTAAGGAGAGCTTTATCCCGTTTTGTCCAAAGAATCCCAGTTATTAAACACAACCTCAGAGCACTTTTATAGGTGTGAATGAAAGAATACACAAGCCTACTGTTACTGTGTTAACCACTCTATATTGCTGCTTGTCTACCTCATTTAACCAGCATGCCTGCTGAGCCCGCTTTACCCCACCCCTCAAATTCCTATCAATAAAGAGTGCTACAGCTTATAATGCAGTGCCTTTGAAAAAAGGCTGCGGTTTTAAATGTTTCTTTACCTATCTCTCCCTTCCCCCCTCCATTACATCTAACAGAGGGGCCCGTAAAGGGGTCCGAGCAGTGCAGTTGTGCGGGTCTGGCCATGCCTAGTTCAGATGCATTAATCCAAACTCTCATTCTCTGCAATTTCCACACTCCCTTCCTGTGCAGCGCCCCGCACCATATGTCCCCAATCGCTAAAGGAGGAAAGGTGCTTCTTCCTCCAACCTCGAGCCTCATCTGAGGAACTGAGGCACACAAGCCAAATAGATGAGAAATTTATCTTCCTCATAAAAAAGGGCCAGACTGCTGTGGGGTTTGCGGAGTAAAATCCAAGAGATTTCCCTTCGTCTAACACATAATTAAATTGAGTTGTGTTAGAGCCCACATTAAACTTCATATCCCTCCACGTCCTCCTCCTCACGTTTCGTGGGACAATGTGTGGCGTTAACTGAACTGAACTGTCTGCTCTTATAAGCCTGATGACAAATCAAAACCACGATGCTCCAACCACTTAAAGATGCAATCCAGAACACGTTTTGTTAAAAAAATAAACAAACATTTGTTATTGAGCAAGTACATGGCAGGTCAGGGTTCAAAATAATATCATTACCCTACCAAACACAACAGTAAGCTTATAATAATGATTTATAATTTTAATTTATTTTTTGATTTCCTGGGAAATGTCAGTTTGGCTTTATCTGACTTTAACATGTAAAGAAAGTACGTAAAGTAACCTGCAATTTTAAGTTTCATACAGAGATGGCGGTAGAGAGGCAAGTAAAAGATAAAAAAAAGGTTAGGAAGATAGAGGACTGCATGTAAAGCACCATTTTATCAGACGAGACGCATGTATGATTACTGCTGATTCTCAAGCATGCGCTGGATGCATGTAACACGCTGCGCACAAAAGGATTACGCTGTCACACCCCCGGGCGCTTGCAATCAAGGCTGTGTTTATTGCATCAGGAAGATTTATTTTTATTGAGCTGCTCATTAGCAGGGTTTAATCAGAACGGTATCTTATGACTGTTCTAACGTTGATATCACATCGCTCATCAGCGGCCCAGGAAAAAGCAAACAAACTCCATCCTTAACCCTAAAAACTTTCAGATACTTCTCCATAACATACAGGGATAACAATGCAGATCTGAGTACATCAAGTAATATTGCCATGCAGAATTTGCAGAATGTTAATGCACTTTTTATTTGACCATTAAGTTTCCAAAAACTCTGTCATTAGACCAGTTTCATGATTTTTAATAGCATCTCTGATTTAAATTTAAACAGCAAAAACAAGTCGGTAAGACTGACTCATCTGAATGAATCAGTTTGTTTCTAAATCTGTCTGTTTCAATGAATTGACTCATAACTCATATTAAGCAAATTCCATCATTCAAAAATGTTCTCTGTTGTCATTTTATAAATAAAAAAATGAAATATAAAATATTTAACATAAAATATTTCAGCAAATATATTCAGGTAAACGTTGCTGTTTATTATTATATATTGCTATAATACTAAGAAAAAAGAAAATTATGAGGAAAAACATGCCTGACAATAAAAATGTAGTTAAAAATAATTAGGTTCTTAAAACATTCTGCCTGTACTTGATTAAAATGCTGTTTGTTTGTTTTTTAAGTTTTCTCAGACCATTTTAAAGCCATTTTAAACCGCACACAAAAATAGGCATGTTCAAACAACAAAAAAAATTATATAGAACTGTTTGTTATCAACCAGCCTTAAAAGCAGATAATCAAACATTTTCAAGAACCAACATTTTCTAGCAGGCATCTGCTAAGTATGCCTAAATATGGCCGTTTCTGAGGGAATATGCTCTGTAATAGTGATAATTACAGCGAATGAAGAAAATCCTCACTCTCACAGTGTGGATCAGGATAAGCCATCACAGAAGGGCACTCAGACGTCATTCTCCCCTGACATCCTCTGGAGAAGCAGAGGGTTCTGCTGGGCTGGCAGGGCAGGACAGCATGCAGAAGCCAAGCCTTACCGACAGCACTGCCAAACCAGAAGCACGACCTCATACCTCTCCTGTCCTCGAAAAGAAACCCACTGTCCCAGTCATCCTTCATGTCAGGACAGAGTCAAGGGTCCTCTGAAATAAAAACACTTATCCGCGCATGAAGAGGAGTAGAAGGAAATGACAGGGAGATATTATTGGTGTAATAAACTGATTGATAGCCAATAGAAGGTATGACCACTGCCCTCAAAGATCCCATCTGTCACCGGGAGATCACAGCCAAAATGACAAAGGCTACATAACAAATGCTACCTTTATATTGATTAACTCTCTCTGGCCCTGAGCAGGGAAAACACACTGAGGCTTAATTGTAAGGTAAAGAGAAGCGTCTCATGGCTGCCAAGTGTTCTTCAGACTGTTATCACAATCTTTCCTGACAATCACGAACACATCAAGCATTTGTCATCATTATGACTGCGATCTGTGGCTTTTGGAGCCCAATCAAACTTTTTTTTCAACTGCAGGCTAATGCACACAAACAGATAAACAATAAAACACAGACGGGTTTATTGCTGTTTATTCGATTTGATGCTAGGACTTGTAAATGTGACAATTTTCATACATTACCAAAAAACAATGTCGTTGGCGTAATTACCATGGTAACAAACGAGCGGGAGGCTCCACAATGCAAATCTGAGAGCTTTGCGAAAGCTTTAGTCGGAGTACATCATCTTTAATTTATTACTCCAAATCCTTCAAAGGACAAATTAAAAACGAGAAACAAATCAGTGGTACACACTAATCCTCAAGTCTTTTTCAAGAGAAGAGATTGAACTTCAATTTGATTGGTATTTTGCACAGTAGGACAGAGACGAAAAAATCATTTCAGACTGCGGTCCTAAAAATACAAGGCAGCGTTAAGTGCAAATGCGGCTGCGACTAAATCTATACATAGAGGCTGAGCCTGCTACTGCAGAGGATTAGGGCCCTCACTACAATGCTACTCCCTATCAGCATTTTGTGTATCTAAAATGGAAATCCTGATAAAAGTATCAGGGCACGGGTCACGTACAGCCCACTGCACACTCACTGACTCCACCTGTCACACACGTTGGGTTTGGAGTGTATATTGGTGACCCCATCAACTCCACTATGTTCTTTACATTACAAACTCTAGGTTTATTGGCCAAGTGCGAATCGGTGTGAAGCAATATTTTATTTCCGCCCACTTCACCACCTGCGCGGTGGGCCTGGCCGAACCGCTCGACCTGTTGCTTATTGCTGAAAACTTTTTCAGTGAACGTGTGAGGCAAGGAGGAGTGATGTTTAATGAACGCAGGAGATGAAAAAAGTCTTGAACAGAACAGAAACCTCTTGCACTCTGAGTGGCAGGAATACAGGAGACACTTGATGTGTCTCACAGGAAGTCAATAATATTTTTACGGATACACACACTTCCTAAACAATAGCATTGCCATTTCGCTAGTCATAAATAGCTGTATACATTCAAACAAATTAATATTTTATGTGGAGCAAATACCTGAAAATTTGATTCTAGAACTATATAATTTAAAACTGCAGTGTTTGGTTACAGTTTGAATGTCCCCTAGGAAACACATCAGATCAGGGTCTTGTGAACCCAGAGCCAGCCTAATTATCTAGTTGTCCAGGCAACCCATCACATACTTGATGAACTAAAAATACATAGTTCTGCGCATCCCTAATGGAGTAAAGTGAGAAAAATGGGACCCCAACATGAGGCCAAACTAGAACCTTCATCACCAGAATAAGCACCACACCTCGGGATATTAGGAACTCACGTGCTAACTGCTGCATCACAGCTCCAACCTGAAGTTAAATAAAGGAAAAAGGTTCGATTTCATACCCTCTCAATTTAAATAAGGATTTTTCCACATTATTCCAATCCCTTTGGATCATGCTGAGTGGACCAAATGGACCAGTTCCTACAGTCAGCGCTGTGCCGCCTCCTCGGAGAGCTCAGAAAACCACAGGGACACTGAGAGATCAAAAAGGTCATTATGCACCCACTCATGCCAAGTATCTGCTCTCTTATTCCCAATCGAAATGTGCTCACAGTCCTGCTGGTGTGCTCTCGGCCAGGCAGAGCGTGCAAGGCTGCAGGCTGTTTGGCCATTAGAGCAGCAGGACCATCAGAACAGGTTTGTGGGGTTAAGCACGTATGCACACATGCATTTTAAACTTAAAACACATAAAACAAAAATGATTCTTTCTGTGTTTACTTCCCTCTCTGTTAGGTCTGCACGATACTAAAGAAAAACGTGGTGTATGATAATGTGCTAAACATGTATGTGATGCAATAAGGCTTTAAATATGAAAAATCTATTTTAATGCTTAAAATGTATTTAAAAATTAAAAATGTCTGATCACTGTTAAAAAAACTTATGTCTCTCTGCTATCTGCATCAACCTTAAACTGTCTATGTGTGACTTAAGTAATAGAGTATGACTGAGTTGATAAAATCATTCAAACCACCAAACCACTGAGATATGTTTTGCGATTTGCACACTCACAAATATGCACATTCATATTGTGTAGCCCAACTGTCTGTATTACATTTAAACATACAGGAAAAGTCCTCTAACAGAGAGGTAGAGAAAGAAAAACTGACCTCACCACAACTATATTAAAATGCATGTATTCCATCTAAAACCTCTTATATCCCAGTACACCAGACACATAATTAAAAGTGTGAAAAGTTGTGAACAGAAATAATACAGTATTGACATGATTTATATCATGTATGAGCATCGTGATGATGAAATAACTGCTGTTTTGATCGGTACTGATGGGCATGTAGGGAGACATGGATGCACCTGCAAAGTATTTCAGGTGCATCCGTTAGTCCCAGACAAACACTTTGAAATTGAATTCTGAGGTACGATTTAAGCTTGCAGGGCCCTAATCTTGTTTCCACATAGAGAAGGACTTATGGGTCAGATATGTAATGAAATTGGAATGCGATGGAAAGTTGATCTCTCATAAAGAAAGGATGATGTGACTCCGCCCACAGCCCTTCAGCTCTGACTGGGATTAATAACTCTCGGGATTTCCCCCCACATCTTTACCACTTCTCGATATCAAAAACCCCTTCAGTTAGTCAGCAGTACCCAAATTAAACAGCAGTTCAGAATTTTACAACCTGGCCTCTTGTTGACAATAACGGTTGTGGAAATGTAAGACTTTTAATTTGCTAACATAATAAATAAGCTATTGTGAGCCAAAGATAAAGAGCAGAAAAGGGTATGTTTAAAGGTTGCTTACCATCAGCTCAACTGTTCCCAGAACAGTGACATTAGTGCTCGATCTGAGGCACAATCACTGGTGGATACAGCCACAACTGTCAACATGCATTCTCAACTCGATACTGTCCTGTGTGTTAGCTTTCTTGCTTCAGTGTTTGGTTTGGAGTATTTGTGGTAGTACCTGAGGTGTCTGTTATGATGTTTGAGCATAAGTAGGTAACACATCTTGGTCATACTGTTAAAAATGACATTTTTTGTGGCAGGTCTTGGATTTGTTGGCAATGGCTGTTTGTTAGGGCAGATGATGTGGAGAGATGAGAGGGACATTAGAATCACTCGGTCACTTTAAGACAAGGACACAGCTCTGTATCAGTTGCTGATGAGGACAGAATATGGAGAAGGTTATAATGAGGCAGATAAAGTCAACTGTCAATATTCTCCAATAAACTCCAGAATTGTTTTATGTTCATCAATGAAGTGATGCTTGGGTCTATTATCTATAATTTGGATCTATTAGGTTATTTGAAAATGTTACAACAAAGAAAAGTTCAATTTCTGAAAAATTCTTTTTTTTTAAATGACATAAAAATCTAGGTGGTGTAACGCTTTTAATACCCAAAGCCATCAAGTCTTTCAGACAGGTAAACCTCTCCAAATCCAAGTCTAAAGAACAAGTGTTATTAAGAGTACTTTATCAGTGCTTTAGTTCGAAATCTACATTTAACTTCTAAATTTAGAAGTTTAAAATATACATTTAGGAACTGAAAGCTGCTGGCAGTTACACTGCACCCACAACAAAGAATTTACATCAAAAATAAAAACACTAAAAATATGAATGTAAACACCCTAAATTAATAAAAGCTGCTTTTCCGGTCCTATAATAAGGTTAGTCCAAAACCACACAGGATATTTAATAAAACATTACTATTAACTCTAACTTTGATTGGTAAAACGAAAAGATTGAAAGCATTTAAAATTCTAATAAATGAAAAACTAATTCTTTGTACCTGCCACAAACTCACAAAAGAAAACAATCTGCAGAAAACCTGTGTATTGTTTTTCTGTTATTATTATTATTTTGATCTTACTTCCGATGACACACCTGAGACATCTCCTGCCACATCCACCAGACTGCTCCACAACAGATGTGAAAGTTTACAACATCTCTTCTTTGTTTCAAACACAGCTGTCCCCCACAAGAGACATATTTATTCATCACTGCCAGAATAAACTCAGCTTTTTCAAATATATTGAAAGAACAACTTTAATCTAAATATGCCCTAGTTTAATTTCCATTCTTTGAACTGACATCAAAGTTGTTTTTTTCCTCCGCAATACAAATCAATCACCAAAAACGGCAACAAATCTGCTGTTGGGGGAGATTTGCTGAAATGCTGAAAAAGATGCACGGGCAGTGCCAAGTAACCTGCTTCAAAGGGCCTTGATCGCTATGGCAACAGCATGATCTTCCATAACCAAGCCATGAGGTGACCTGCGATACACGAGATGTCCAAAAACTCCAGAATTCTCCCTGCCGTGAC
>JAZGTK010003125.1:0-28486 GCA_036877625.1 Ambastaia sidthimunki | reverse complement strand
ACTATGTGTTTGTGCATGTTGCCATTCACTGTTGTCACATGTCCAGCATTTCTATAGACACAGGCCTTCTGACTGCTGGAAATACATAAAGAGCCGGGTGTCAGCAACACAACAGGCAGGTGACTGACCAATGAGCAGTCTTGATGAGCTTGGCAAAACTGTTAAGCACACAACCGGTTGACTGGAGTGTCATGTCACTTGAAAGTGGAAGTGCTTTTGAAGATGTCAGGAGAAAATAAAGAACTGTAGGTGCAACATAGGCTGTGAGAGTCATGTGCCTACAGCCATGTGAGTAATGTGATTTAATTATCTTCCTTATGCGCTGTTTTCTGTAAAATGTGACTAATGCTAACTGGAGCTTTTTTCATGTATTTTTTTTCCATTTCAAGCATACAGATCTAGATTGAATAAAGTATCCCATCAAATCACATTTAAAAGCCATACAACTCTTTTATTCAGGTTTCATTCGTGGTTTGATCAATTAAACTCAGTACATTTCTTACGTTTTAAAGTTGACAAATAGATTAAATAGGCGTTTGTCTCAAATGCGAGTGAACTGCTTACCACGTCCAAAAATGCTGTCTAGCGAGGCAGCTCACTAGATAAACCGATATAAACTCATTAGATACAAAACATATTTTCCATAGATTTCAAGTGTGAAGCATTTGAATGGCACTGTGTTTATGCTCGTCGTTTTGTACTTGTAGAAAATCTATTTTATTCTTTTTTATCAGTTTGAGAGACTGTACACTCTGTAAGTGTACTGTACATTTACTAAACCCGATATCTGTTGATCATATGCATATTGTTGCATTACGAATGTAATAAACACATGATCTTTTACTACACACTGTTCAACATATAACTTACTAGAAAGAAACAAGGACATACCTGTGATCTAACAGCTGACAAAGCAAATCATCTGGTTTAAACGCAGCGGTATTGTTGACAATCAATTATCTCTGTTTGCAAAGTTGAACAAGTGATCTCTGTCAAACTAACGAAGTGAAAGCGGCGTAAACAATGACAGTCGTTCACTGTTTGTAGAGCCACAAACTTGGAGCTACTTGCATAACGTGTAGTTTATGAGCCTCGGCGTGAGTCACGTGACAAGGCTAAAAGTAGCCTATAGGGAAAGCGCAATGGAGTGACGTATGCTACGGTATGTTACAGGGCTAAGTGCATCTTATTCTTTGAACGAAATAACAAACCATATTTATATTTTAATTCTTCATTATACTATATGCTAAATTACACACTCATAAATGCAAGTGGTTGAAAGGGAAACTATATTATTCAATTTAAGAATGAAATGAAGTTTTGTTTTGAAACACTGAAAGCACTTCAGGTCTAATATAAGTTGTGTATTTATGTAAGTTATAGTATTAAAACCGTATGTTGTTTTATTTATATCAGTTTGTTGAAATAATTGAAATAATTTATGATTAAGGAAACTTAGACTTTTTGACTATAAAAATGTTTGCAAGTGTTCATAATTTGTTATAGAGATTCTAATCTTTAATATTGATTATTGTTTAAAATATATGAAAACGTTTTACTCTCATAAAATTAAATTTTAAGGCATATTGTTTTATATTTTAGCTTAAACAATATTTTAAGCTAAAACAATTATACCTATATCAGGAAGAGTTGTAAACATTGTTATCACATTGTGGATGATCAAGACAATGTGAAGTCTTATATTATTAAATACAAGTACTAATGTATTATAGCACTAATGTATTGTGCTAATACAGTTCGGGCTGTGATGAATGCTTCACCAGCAGAGGGTGATGTAGGACTACACTTGAGTTTAAGTGCTTGCGACAACAGTGAGTGATGCCTTTACAAATTATGCGGCAGAAGCAGCCACAAGAACTTGCTATGTATTTCTTAAACATATTATTCATTTAAGTCTCTGAAGATTGACTGCTTCTTTATAACACTTAACATGCATACGATTTTACATGTAGGTTTATATAGCCTAATCGCACGCCAGAATTATTAAATAAGATTATGTCTACTACTGTTTTGTTAGAAATTTCCCGAGTAGCGTATTGTAACAAATCACATGAAATTTTAACAACAGCTAAGCTGCTATATAGATAAAAAAGGCTAATTTCATGTGGGCTGATAAAAATAATAAATTATAATAAAATTAAATACACAAAAAATATCATTTAAATGTTTTAGAGAGCGTGCAGGCAGACTTGTATATCTGCCCTCGGGCAATACGGCAGTTATGGGAGAGTCAGGAAGCTGTCGGCTGTCCAGGATGCAGTCAGGTGTCTATCCTTAAAAAAATCGAGTTAGTAACGGATAATTTAGTCTATCCTTCACATTTTCTCTGCTACCTTTCTGCGCTTTTCTATAGAGTAACTCTCAAACACTAGTCAAAGTGAAACACTATCTGTTCAACTTCAACAAAATATATAGTTGTGTTTGTAGTAAAAAGTAATTGTTATGTCCTGTTTCGAAAATAAATAAGGTCATGTTCCTGGTAATTCTGACCATCAATAAAGTTGCCTAATCCCAAACTATATTTACAAGAACCTTTTTGATTACTAAATCTTTATGACCCACATCCTATTTTAATTGGATGGTGTATTTCAAAGGTATTTATTGGGGAATGTGTGATGCTTTTCTTTGACCAATTTAAACAGAATAGTCAGAATAGGCAGGTGGTGTAAACATTTTATTTATACAAATATTTTACATTTTTCTAATGGTTTAGGAAGTTACATATGATGTAACAAATAATAAAAGAAAGTAATTTTTATCAAATGTGCTTAAAATGACTCTTCAAAAGGGGCATAATGTAATAAAGTAGGTTTTATTTACAACTGTTGTGTAAAGTTTTAACCATCTATGACATTCGTATCACTGAGTGATTAATGTGTGTACATTACAACTGGTTACTTCATTAGAATATGCACTGATGTAAGCAGACACTTTACAGACGTGGGTTAACAAGAACTGTAGAGGAAATTTGGTTTACTGCATCTAAAAAATAGATTCTGTTTCATTGTATTAAAAATATAAGTTGTTGTAATCTGTGACCTGATCAAAACATGCCATTAGCAGTTTATTGCACCTACTGGACTTGTAATGAAAGAGTGTAATTATACACATGTTTATATATTCTGGAGAATCCCTCATAATTCCTGCATTTTCTTTCTTATAGGTTTCACTCACCTGTACACATCATAAACCCAGGTTAGTTATTTCCTACCTGCCCATAGGCTTTTACCTGAAACCAAACCTGTGTTGTAAACCTGCCATCTATAATCCCACAAACTTATGCAATTTCCTGTCAGATGAAAGGACACTTTAAAAACATACTTTATTGGCAAATATGTTCCTCTCCACCCTGCCTTTGGAAATCTCCTTCAAACAGCGCGTGTCTGTGTGTAGAGAGAACGAGAACAGAGACTATTTGCTCTCTGGGTCTGTATCTCTGATAAATGTCACCTGTATATTCATCCACAATAGACACACTCAAGTGCGTGGTGGGCTGAAATCAACATGAAAAGCATACTGAACATGCGCACACACACTCACACACAGGCTGGTGTAAATGTTGACTGAGAGTGATGTAGGCATGTACTGTATTGTTGTATGTATCGGTTATGGGGGAAACTCTTCACCTTTGCCCATTTGTCTTCTGTCTTTCTTTGCTTGTGTGAACAGAGAAAAAAAAGAAGCCTGCATCTATGACCACCCAAACACGGAAGTAACCAGGACACACCCAGAGTCATAAACTGTGGCAAAGGGCCAGACCTTTGGATCATATGCAGATGGGTAGGTAATACCTGAACCACAATTCCTGTTAAATGAACAATAGCACAAAAGAACAGAGAGATCACTGCAATAATATAAGAAAGAAAAAGAAAAATGTGTTATAAACATTACTCTCCCTTCTGTCACTATACAAAATACAGTAAATATAGTGTTTTTGAAATATTACAGTTTACATATTAATTTGTGTGACCTACATACTATATATAATATTGTAATGCTCCGTTCAGCTTTTTTGACACATTTACTTTCTCGAACAATTACATTTTTCATACACTTTTTCCCTTATTCATTTTCTCCTAATTATTTTTCCCTTAATCATTGTTCTGTTTTAATAATTGGATGACTAAATAATGATTGTCTTTCAGTACTGTATGTTTTGTGGTTGTAACCAGCCCACATATGATCCCTTTCAATATTCCAGTCATTGTCAATGCGGCTATAAAATAACTTGCACATCAGGTTGGTGCATCGACCACAGCTAGCTGCACCTGCATCATCCCTGACCAGGATGCGGTTTGTATTGCCGACTATTGTCAAAGTCACATTGCGTGGAAAAGCTCTAGACACAACCTGTACACGCCCGCTGCATTTATATTACACAGCCTCTGGCAGGCCTCGCCCTATCCAGTACAGTTTTAATCTTTCTTATCTTTTACAGTCCTGTTCTCATGACTGAGATGTTTTGGTCTGGCTGAGCTCGACTTTAAAATAATTATTTATATTAATAATTAACACATTCTGATGTTTTTGTCTATGTTTAATTTTGTGACAGCATATTAGCCCTTTATGGTTCTCTCAGTTCACTGTACAGAATTAAATTGAATTAAAATCATTTTATGGATGTACTGAGGTGAGAGGCCATATTTAATTTGATGCCAATAAAAATAAATGTTTTATTAGGGTCTTACCTTTGTGTACCTTGGTGTTGACATCAACAAAATATTGAAAATATGCCTTTCAGTAATATTTCTGTTGACAAAAATCTCCAAAAAATAACTTTTTGTGAGAAAATTAAATGTAATTTTATTACTATTTATTGACCATTTCTCTCTTCATTTAATTTTTCCACCTTTTTATTTGTTTTAAATTAAATATGCTGCCTAATCTGTATAAGGTCGAACATTTCTCACAATGTACTATTGAATTAATCCTTATATTATTTATATGTGCTTTAAATTGAATTGTGGGGCAGAACTTTAAAACCTCAGGCTAACTTCACTGTTTACACAGGTCCTGTATAAACTGTGTCCACTAGCATTCAGCTAGTGTTTACCAACACACTTGATTTTTCAAAACAATAATATAAAACAGGATGCAATAGTAAAACTATGAAAAACATACAAAATTACAAACTCATAAATTACAAATGGTTAATATATAATTAGCTGTATTTGGACTAGAACGGATGACCCCAGTATGAGTATTCATGTGTGGGTGAAAGAAACAGCAAAAAAGTGTTTTTTGAACAGTTTGTTTACTGAGGGCAGGCTGAAAGATCAAGGTAGGTCATTTTTATATGGAGGATGGGATACTGGGGGCGGTGTAGGGGGGTCTAAAGGTGTTGAGTGGCATAAGTAACTCATTACCCTGCCTGGTCGAACAAGGACAATGTGCGGGAAAAGGTGGATCATAGGAACCTGGTTATTGATCCAAACTCCCGTGTGTAGCCCACTCTCATGTGACACTCTATGGCACAGTGTGATAAGGTAGAATTGGGCAAGAGAGCTTTTCAGATTTAAAAAACTTGGCGTGCTTTTAAAATGTTAAATAAAATGAAATGTTAAATAAAAGTTTAAAACAACGTTAAACACATAGGTGTACTTTCAAATTTAGAGTTCGGATTTATAGGTCAGAAGCAACCATCACATGTAGGTAATTAAATCAGATTATTCAGTTTATAGTTTTATCAGTTTAAATACTTTTTTTCTATCCCACCTTCATATACAGAATCAAATATAAGAAAGGCATTTTAGATAAATTACTTAGTGTCATTATCAAAACATTTCATTGTTTGTTTGAGAATCTCGACCAGCCCAACACAGCAACATTGGCCAATGTTGTAATTATGTGGCTGGACAATCAGTTCCTTTGACCAATTGCAAATGGAAAAAGTTGTTGTGGAAACCTATTTGAAAATATTTTATTCAGTTTAGTGATGATAGTAGTGCAGAAAATACACACTTTGCTTCTTTTATCCAACTCCTTTGCTAATAGTTCCCCAAAGTAGGAGCAGGGATGACACATCATATACTGATGAAACTAATCTTGTCTCTTAGTACCCACAGGTTGCTGAAATCTCTAAAATACCTCCTCTTATCCTCACTCTGTTTTGTGGTTGTGCTCTTTTCCCCCTCTTTCTGGTTATGTCTAGTCTTATCAGAAGTTGTCCTTGCCCCCACACCTGTACCAGAGGGCCACAGCTCAGCACGAGGCTACTTATTAACCTGTATTTCCTCCTGCACAACAGACAGAGCTGAATTTGCAGGCCCTGTGCTCAGACCAGGCCATCAGCCTGGGCCTTGGCCACAGAGTGCTCATGGGATTTGGGTCATAGTGCAGCTGTTGAGTTGGGGTCAGGCGAAACTAGACAACGTAGTTATATAACGTTGATAATGTTTTTGCAATCAATCAACTCAAAACGAGTTTCAGACTGACAGAACCCTGTAAAGTTATTTGAATGTTTTTTATTTCACATGTGGCCTGTTGCTCCCGTTAGGACTCTGGTCTTCACTGTAAAGTTAATTTGAATAGTCTGCATTAGTCTCTGGACATCTGATGATTTGTATATTATAGATGTCACAGTGCATGTTAACTAATCACCTTAGCAACAATACTATCAAAATGTCACTCTCATGGCCTCGACTTGCACTGAGTGATGCAAGTTTTCTCACAAAAGACTTTTTCTGTCTTCTTTTTTTCTGTTCCTGTAGGAATGTTGCCATAGCAGTGTTAGAATGTAATGCTTTTGTTGGGTGGAGTTCAGAAATGGTCATTACAGAAAGATCCTTCATCTTACCTGCCGGGGGGGGGTTTGTGCTCAGTACCGAGACTTGACCAATCATTAATAAAGATGGTATGTGACTGTGTTATCAGTTGGCTTTGGGCCAGGCCTCTAAGTGGCGACTGAAAGAGTGTTATCTGTCCATGGTGGACGACACAAGCACCTCTTAACCTCTTTAACTTTCACAATAGAAGCTCAAAAGAACACTTAGCAGAAGCAGAGGTTGCTCAATACATTTTAGTTTGCAAACCATCATTTGCACTTTAGAAATATGTTAAATTTGTATGGGTTCCAGCTCTTTCTGCGATGGTTTGGTGGCGAGTTACATTTAAATGGGCAAAGCAATCAATGGATTATCAAGAAGAACATTCAAAGAGAACAGCCTCTGTTTTTCTGGGTAAAGATCAACATTGGATACATATACTTCAAAGACTGGACTGACTGTGCCAAACTGGAAGTTTTGTGCGTCTCAATAAAATTTTTTATCTTACCCTGTTGAACAAAGCCAGTTACAACAGGCCTAGTTGAATATACGTGAAAAGGAGAGAAACAGAAGAAACAGGTAAAAGATAAAATAAAGTTGAAATGTGTACTTCAGTCATTCCACAATAAAAATTTAAGATCTTAAGAGACGGCAATATGATTAAAACAGAGCAGAGAAATCAGAGATTCCAATGTGTCCAAGACCAAAAGGTCTGAGCTATACTGTCAACTTTAAACTTAAAACATAATTTTATTCCTATTGTATGTCAACAAGTTTTTATTTCTCCTTTTTCCCATTAAGCCTCCTAAGCTATGAGTAACTACTATGAGTGGAATGTGAAAGTGATTGGGTGAATGTGTTTCTTTATATAGTCAAATATACTAAGTGGCACAATCCTGTGTCATTCTGAAACTGTTTTTGGTCATTAGGTGGAATTCAAATGCTTCGTCTCACTGTGTGTTTTGTCGTGATCACGTACTGCTCCTCAGCCAAGCGTTCTGTGTTACCTCAGTGCTCCTCTCTTCAGCCCTGCCTCTCATCAAACACAAACATATCACCAGCTGACACAGCACAATTTCCTCCAGCTGATCAACTTTCCTTGTGTACCACTGAGAGAAGAACAAGAACGTTCTTAAGGAGTTGAATGCTGCAGCCTGTTTCAGAGACTTTACTGCTGGAGATGCCAAAACTCAGTAGGACTGCTACAACATTTTACAGAGGCGCTTTTTGTTCTACTGGTTGGGTTGATGCTATTTTAGAGACCTTCCTGGTTAACATCATCCATCTACACCATTAGGTTCTTTCCGGTTGATGAAGGATTCTATGCATTAAAAGGGGCAAACTGGTTGTTCCAACATTCTTAAGACAGTTTTAGACATACCACTGTTGCTTTAGTAGAGGTGTCTCATGTCTGTGATGTGGCTGTTGCGTTCAGATAAAACATTTATTTACTCTTAATGGCTAAATCTTATTGGGGTTCAAGTGCACTTTGTTTTTTGTTATTATCATTAAAATAATTTCCTAATCATAATGGTTATATTGCACCACTGCTGGGTGTGATAAGCTTTATCAGGCAGTTACAGGTTATGAATAAATTGTAAAAATAATAGCTGATATCACCCTTAAATTATAAGAGAATCTGAAGTGATCAATCACCATAATTAAGGAAGTTATCATGAGGTAAAAATAAATTTGCTTTTGTTTTTTATTTTATATTTTATTTGACAGAAATTGCTTTTTGGAAAAGTAAAAACTTCTAAAGATACACAACTTTCAGCTAATGTAAAGATCTTCTATTGCATGTCAGACATGTAAAGGCAATAGATGTTATAGCTTTGGCTGCTATGTTTTTAACTGTCCCATCACAAAGGTGTCTGTGCTTCTGAGAGTCCTTGTGTGTTTGCATTTACAATGCCGTATTACATAGGGTCTTTCAAGACCCTTAATGAGAAGTGAGGTTACACTTACCTGACATCTCAGTGTTGGCCAGGCCAAGACTGGAGCTCACGCAGGCCTCTAGTTGATCCCATTAAAAGCAATCAGTCAACTGTTTGCACAGTGGTAAAAGCTTGAAAGCTGCCTTCCCCCTGCTCCACAGCCAGGTGTGGGTCTATCTGTTCTCTAGTATCATGTTGTTTTAGTTCACATGAGGCCTCTGCAAAAACAAATACATGTAAATTCAGTAATTACTGATTTTTTAAAGAACCAATTTAAAGTAAATGAATGAAAATATGATCATTAATTAATATTAATTAAAGCTATGCCAGAACTATAAAACATGCTGTAAGTGCAGCCAAATAAAAATTCAGTTGTCTGACTAAAGATTTAAACAGTTTAGATTTTTATTTTTAGTTTATTTCTTTATTTTTTTCTGAAGAGAAACATGGGAGAGAAAATTGATCCTAAATGAAATATAACTGAGACCTCCATTAATTTTCCAGAGTGTATATAAGAGCAACCTCATTTATTCTGGGATTAGTGCTTTTTTACAACGTGTGTGATTCTTAATTGATTCAATTCGCTTTGCTTCCCTCCTCTTCACAGCATTAAATATCATCATGCATCGTCTAATGCACTGAATGTTTTGAAAGCCAAACACACGCTCCGGTCTCTTTATTGTCTGTGGTAGGAGTTTTGTCCACTGCATCTAATCAACTGTACAGGTGTCAATGAACACAGCCATCTGCCTGCTGGGTGAGCAAATAGTAGGTACAATACCTTCAACCTGACCAACCATTCTTTTTCTCTTCTATATCTCTCTCTCCCCCCTCCCTCTCTCTGTTCTCAATCCCCCTGTTTCTTTGGAGTGGTCAGGCATTGTATTTACCTGAGTGATCTCCCTCCATTCCCTTCTTTATTCTATGCTGGTGGCTTTAGTCCATCTATGGTTCCACCCGTGCTGATAAGGTTGTGGGAACAATTAGAACCACTTTAAGACTTTACTATTTACATCAGTTAAGAACACCAAAACCAACATGAAGAAAAGAAACATGAAGCTAAGCTAATCTTTTACACGCTATTTAAAATATACAATATTTGGGCAAATGTCAAATATATGTTCACATAATTTAGAAAGTCAGACAATATATTTTGCAGTATCAATGTTTTTGAGATTTGTAACATTTATTAATGTGAAACAAATTAAAGTAAATAGTTTTACAACATGGTAGTTTTTGTAATTTTGTAACTATATGTAATACCAAATTTATGGTGATAAAATTACAACCATGTCATTTTTATTGCAGCACAGTAAAAAATATTGAAAATAATTTAAATCAATGGGGGTAACAAAAACTTGAAATGTTGTTGCAATGTAATATATCTTGGTCCTAAACAAACTTTGATTCTTGTTATATAAAAATTTATTTTGGGTTTGGTTTTTATGACTTACTGACCATAAACAAGCAGTTGAGTTGTAAAAATATATATTTTTAGTTGAATAAAGCCAGTTAGTTTGATATTTACCACATGAAACACATTTTTTATTTTCCTGACAAAGCATTTTTCTCACATTGTGTGACCCTTAAATACACTGACCTGAATTTATTTGTAGTGCTCATAATAGTGTTTATTTACATGCACCCAGTGTTTTTAGCTACGTTTAGTGTATTGCACTATAAGGGTCTTGGCTGGTATTCTACCACAGTGCAGGTCACTTTGGTCCCTAAGACCCTCCACCTACATGCCATATTGAGCAAACATGACAAACAAACAGTGGGGTGTGCCTTAGATACCCCTCGTCTTTCTCTTTCTCTCTCTCTGTCCCCCTCCTCCTCATGTCTCTCCATCTACCGAGCACTCCGCCCAGTGCCCAGGCCATTAGCAAACACTCAGAACAAAGGGGCGGATGAATAATCGGAGTGAAATGTCAACGTTTCATCATGGCCGCCGGACTGTTGCAGTTATCCATTAACCACACAGAGAAGTGCTGTATCGCTCAGCCACCTAAACCACAGCACTACAATGAGAGAGGCAGGTGAGGAGAAACATAGCTCCCTGTGATAGAGGTAGAGACAGAGAGAAAAAATGAGCATAATAAGAGATAATAAAAGAGTTTAAAGAACAAAGAAACAATAGATGTAAAAAACAAATCACAAATAAGGTTTCTTTAGTATTTTAACAGTAGGCTCCTATAAGCTGATAAACATATATTTTTGTTTTTTAACCAACTGCCAGAGGATGCTGCTATGCAGGCTTTATACTCCTGTGCATGTATGTGTAAATGTGTGTGTGCATTAAAGCATATATAGGTCCTCATGCATTTGTGTGTGTGTTCAGTGGCCCCAAAACATATTTGGACACTTAAGACATACAAAAGTGTTGTCATTGTATCAGATCATCAAACCAAGAAAACAACAACCTAAGTGGAATTGTTTTTTTTAAGAGCACAATCACACTTTAAAAAACTTTTTCAAAAACTTTAACCTAAAAAAAGGGATTAGATTATAAAGTAATAATACACAGAAAGTATTTGGACACTTTCCAGGAGTCAAACTTTAGTGGAACACGTCTATAGTAAATGAAATGAACTACATCTGCGAATGGTCTACTATAGGATGCCTTAACTTATGGGGGAACTGATTTCATACAGTCACTAAACATGACCTCACGGATCAGATCTCTTTAATATTTGAGTAATTACTCTTAGAAATAACTCTCATTTAACCTCTTAGTGAGATTAAATGAAGAGCAAATGGAAACTTTTGCTAAAGTCTCTTGTGTCTCCTGTGTCTGAACAAGCAAATGCTGAGAAATATTTTTTTCCTCTGGGCAGCTGGTTAAAATAAAAAAGAAAAGTGAATTAATAAAAAATTCTGCTCCAGCAGAATTTGTTTCTATCTGCTTCTTAGTTTGTTATAATAAATGACATTCACATTTTAAATGCCCAAACACTTTCTAGGGCCGGGGCCACTATGTGAATTTACACCTACTCTGAGACCTTGGTGATGCCAAGGTCTTATTTATCATCTTTTAAAATTAAGGATAAGAACAGCTTGGCTTAGATGGCTGTTCTTTTTCCAGCTATTAGTGTTCCAGGCAGGTAAGAATACTTCCTCCATGTGATGCTGGAAAGTTAGAGTCAGGACTATGCAAAGGTATGGTGATTCTGGTCTCTGGGTAAAGTTTACTGAACTTACCCACACAAGTTCAAGCATCAAAATGCTATTTATCCTTTCCTATTTGCCGTGGGGAAGGAAATTTTTTTCAGTGCGGAATGTCCGTATGAGAGATAGAGAGAGTAAGGGAGTTTGGGAGCAACAACAGTAAATGAGTCTGTGTTATTTATTTGGTTTGGAGCGGAAGAACCGGAGCAGTGAAAAATCACCCGGCGTATCACTAATTCCGTCTCAGTCACCGGACGAATGAAAGCGCTTTGAGCACCAAACAGAACAGAACTGTGTGTGCCACACTACAGCGAACGTACACCATCCAGCCAGTGTCACAAATACACTCTCTCTCTGTCTCCCGCACAACTCACACACAAACTCACAGTCAGGCAAAGGTGTCAAGCACACCGCACCCATTTGATGGAAGGAAACCTGTGTTTTTTGTGCGTTTATGATTTAAAGCCCGGGATTCTGTCTTGTTTTTCAATCATTTTCCTTCCTCTGCCATTTTTTCACTTGCTACTAAAAAGTGAAGAATTATAACTATTATAATTTCATACAGCAGTTTATTTTATAATTGGAAAATAACAGTTTATTTCATTAATTACATGTCTAATTAATCAAATTTTTTACAGAAATTTTTACAGAAATTATTTATTTATTTATTTATTTTTTGCATACATTTTTTATAATTCCTTAATTTTTATGACCAGCTTTTCTAAAAACACTTTGGGAAACCTGTTTGCTATTGCATCTCAGTTTCACTCAGTCTCTGCACAACAAATGGTTAATTCTTAAAATGTCATGCCAAGTTAAAAAGAGGCTGAACGCAGTGAATTAATCCTTACTTAACCTATGGTGCCTGTTCTGTGTGTTTTGAAAAATGTAAAACGTGTTACATACCAAAGTGTCTGGGGCTACACTATTCCTGTGCAGCCAGACCCTCAGACTGATGGTAGAAGATGTGGGAACCATGGCCATTTTAGGTAGGCATTTGACTGACAGGTAAACCAACGATCACATTTAGTTTGGTGCCATGTCATGTTTAAGGACTTTAAATGTGCCCAATCAGAGGATGACTTTGAATCTTCTGAAGTGTTTCCAGTAAATTGTGCCATATACTTCTGATTTGCTCTGATGGTTAAAAATTTCTTATAAAAATGTAACACAGGTCAGGATATGATTAATTGTGTTTATTTTTAAAGAAAATACAGTACATTAAAGCTCCTAAGTTATATTTAAGTGTATTTCAATGAGTTATAAAATTAACTAAAATAATAATAACTGTAAAATAATTTAAAGAGAACTAAAACAGTAAACCCTAAAACAAACAAAACTGAATGGATGTTTGAGAAATGAGTGATAGAGTTAAAGAGGGAAAGAGAGAGATCAAAAGAAGAAGGCTAAAAGGTGGAGTGAAGTTCAAGCAGCCGTGAGTCATGAATGAGCACACATTGTGAGCTCAGTGAAAATCCTCACAAGTTCTTGGAAAAAAAAGTCCTGCATGACACCAGGATGCAAGACAGAAAAGCAATAGAGAAGAACGGAGTTGTGCTTCTGCTAACACTAGAGCTTCACAGGTCTGAGCTCAGCATTAATCATTAATCTCAGCATCAGTCTTTGTCAATATTGTCTATTCTATACATACATATTGTTATTTAAAGTTCTAGATACTGGTATATTGGTTCAATTGTGTTATGGCATTTAGGTTTATATGGTGCATACATATGCAATATGACCCCATTCTGGGTTGACATATACAGTTGCTATCTAATAGATGTACAGTTTAGATATGCAATGTGTGTCTTTCATTTGTCTGTGGCTGAGTCATGATTGAAAAAGAGATAGTTTAACATTTATGTTCCTTCACATCACAAAAATCTGTTGTACAAATATGAAGGACACAATGCATCCACCAGTCCCTGTTCCTTATTTAACCTTTAACTTTTTCTGTTACCTTTCTGTGTTTATCATCCTTTTTTGGCCTTTACCTTTCCTTCATTTGAATAAAGTACACAGCTCATTTACGGGAACTACCGAGGATAACCATCACTCCTGGCCCCTGTTTTCCTCATGCATATACTTTCCAAATGTTTTTTGCGAACCTCACCATGTAGAAATGTTTTTAATTTCATTCTACACAACTGCCCGCACCTAAGAAATGGACAGCGGTGAAAAAGGGGGCTAAATATAAACCTGTAAAAGGTAGCTTTGTGAAAGTGGGTGCTGGAGAGAGTGAGAGGCAGAGAAATTCTCCCTGCGGCCTAACAGCTAGGAAGGAGCCAGGGGCCAAATTTTTTGCCCTCAATGAAAGAAGCGATTGTCCAGGGTCCTGCGGAGCCAGGAAAGTTGCCCCAGTGGTTTGATCCTACTGGCAGGAATGCAAAAGTGAGAAAGAAAAAAGAGAGAGGGATAGGTAGACTCATTCGTTTGGTCAGATACCTTCAACGTTTTAAGAAAACGCTACTTTTGAGGTGTTTATAAATATCACCTGTGAAGCAAACGTAAATGAGACATAAATGAGCATGTTGGGTACGTTCAAAAAATACTCTCAGGTTGTTTGTTTAGACAGTGGGTAGTGAAAGAGGGGAAGGCTGGGGGGAGAAGGGAGAACAGGTATTTTAGGAGCAGACTTCATTGAGAAGAAGGCCTCATTGATGATGATGGTAAGGAGGGGATGCTCTTAGGAGAACACATTCTCCACCTTTACACAGTGCTGAATGCACAGGGACCGACAGTACACCAAACACTGCTTTGCTGTTTGTTCATAAACCATAAATCTCTGCCCTGAACTATAACCATTTAGTGTGTAATTTTCTAATTATAAGACTGTGCCGGCCCAACAACAGTGAGCATTTGAATACTCAAACACATAACTTGGGAAAGCCATCATTAGTGGTGTTTGCTATGGATTGCAAAGGATTGAGGATATGAACAAACCCTAAGTATTAAAGAATTTGGCAAGTAATGTGAACTGCGTGTTCTACACAGAACAATACCTTTAGAAACCACACAAAACACTCTAGCAACCCCACAAGCAACACCTTAGCAACAACCAAGTACAACAACAAGTTACCAACCACTTGAAACACCTTAGCAACTGCATAGACAAGCTCTGGCAACCCCATAGGACAGCTGTACATCACAGTGGGAAAGTTTTAATAGGCTAACACCTGTTACATTTTATTCAGAACACATAGACACATTGCAGATACAAACACATTTCATTTGTGTATCAGGTGCATTACAAGAGCAACAACTTGAATGGACATTAGCCCTATTCATACCTCTGCCTCTCTTCTCCATTCCTCCACCTCTCCAGCCACAGCTAAGCTTTTTATTGACCCCAGAAGCCTAAAAACAGATAGACGGAAAAAGCGAGTGAAGAGAAGGAAAACGGCAACACACTGTTCTGTCCTGGATTGACGATATTGTTAAATTTCTTCAGTACAGAAGACAATTATTTTGAACTTCCAAAGTTTTATAAACACCTCAGGAGTCTTAGATTGTTTTACTGATGCCTAAATGTTACATTGGCGGTGGTTTGTGGTAATGTTGCGGAAGTTAAAAAAAGCCAAATGTGGTAATAGACAATGTGGACCCTGTAGCTTTATTGTTAGATAAATATACATGGTAATGTGCGTGTGAGAAAACGTGTGTGAATGTACAGATGTAAGTTTGTAAGTTTGTGTGAGACAGGAGACATGAGAGAATGTTTAAGTGCATGAGGACGGGAAGCATTTGACACATTCCAGCACAAGGGATAGTGAATGATGTGATTCTGTCTTCCTCACACGAGGGTGTTGTTTTTAGACCCTCGTGCCACTATAAGGGGGGAGGGTGCTGGTGGACCATTCATTTGGCCCAGCTGGGGTCCTGTTATTGCTAATTGGTGCAAACGAGGGGAACCTGAGACTGGCAGGGCACGAAAACAAACCCCCGAATAACAGGACTGTGGCAGAGGCTTGGATGTTGAAGCAGGTCTGAGAACTTGGTGATACATTCCCACCTCAGTGACTTAAGATACTTTCACCTGTTTTCACCAGACACATTTATCTGACCATCTTATCTGAGTGCTGTGTGTTAGTGAGGTGTAATACGTACCTGTGCTTCAAATGCAATTACCACGAGCTACAGTTGTGGCCACAGGCAAAAAAGGCAAAGTCGATTCAACACTTCACTCAGTTGGCCAAGATGGACTGGAACGTTCCAACAATTGTTTCTCTGCAGTTCCCCTGGAGTAACATATGCAAATTAAAGGCTGCTTTTAAACAAATGACATGACAACAAACAACACACTTGACAGGAAAGGAACCAATTATTCAGAGGTTTTTCCTATGTAAGTTCATCACTGACACACGAAACTAAATTAAATAAGATCACAAGATAAAAGAGTGATTTGATAAATTTTATTAAAAGCTTTGAGTGAGGTTTGTGTATATTTCTACCTGGTATTCTTTAGGGCCCTATATAAGTGATAATTTTATTAAAGGAATGTACCAGTTAAATATATGCTAACTGCTAACTGTTTTATTTACTACAGATAATAATTTTGTCCCTCAGTTTGTTAAACATGATTTTGGTTTGTTTTAACACATTTTGTGTGTAGCCAATAGTTTAACTTGTTTGAACCTTGTTAAGATCATTTCTATAACATTTATGTTATGTCTTAACATTTCTAACAGTGTCAATAGGATAAGAAAATATTTCATGTTTGTTTAGGTGAAGGCTAACACTTTGTTTTACTGGTTTTGAAACATGCTTCTACAACACTTCAGAGAAATGCTGAGGCAAGCTGAACTATAACAATTCACATAATTTATAATTTATTGAATCATTGATGACAATTCATGTGAGTATTCATGATTTGGATGAGGTCATACATGAGGGGGTGGAGCTTGTCTCTCTGGCATAAATAATTCCAGCGATGGTCTGGATGCACATGTGTGAACAGGAAAAAAGGACGTGTCTCGCTTGAACAGATAATTCAAGACAATGTGTCTCCACCTGACTGTTATCAGTCTGCTATATTTTTTGTTTGTGTTATGACTGACACTCATTGAAGTCTTTTGGTCAAACTTCACTCTAATCTAGTTCAGACCCACTAACCTCAGTATGGCAATTTCAGTTTACTATACAAGTCACTATCACTCTGATGGGCAAGGTTTTATTACTTAAGGAAGTGCCGGTGGATATTAAAACATGGCTATTGGCCAGGTTTTCACAAAACATTGATCGGAATAGAGTGATATATTAGTATTGAGATATTTCTTTAACTGCCAGCATATTTATACCTGAAAGATTTTAATTTTTTAATTCAAACTATTTTTTTTATTTTTGTTATATGGAAGTGACAATATTTTTTTCACCATCCAAATTTTTTATCATTTATTTTGCTACTCAAATTCCTTTTATGTATAGATTTTACTGCTTTATCCTTGTTCCATAAATTAAATATTAATTTCATATTTTAAAAAATGTTTGTGGACAAACTAATAAACTAGTGAGAGTGTAAAAGTTTACAAGGATGAAAAATGTTTTTAAAAAACTATTGAGATAAATTATACATCTTTAAGATGCAGACTTTTGGAAATATCTAAGAATCTATTAAGACAGTTTGATTTTAAAGTGTCTGGAGGGCAAAGGTGATAGTTGAGGTTTTGTGTGTGTGTTTGAATGTGCTATGAGAATGAATTCACTAGGAATGTCTTTGCACATCTGGGGTCCATGTGAACATGTTAAGGGACAGATCAGGAAGAAAGTGTCAGTGTCGACTAGACCAAAAGACAACACAGCGTGACTTGACAGCCACTATCCAAGGCCCCATAAATCAGCAGAGCACACACAAACACACACACACACATTTCTCTGCGTGACTTTTAAACCTTCTGACACAAAAATCAGTTTCAACACTGTTTGGTCAATTGTACCACCAGAAAGTCTTCATCAGTCACACACACACACACACAAATCTATTCACTTTTTTTTGTTTAAAAAAACAGTGGTTTAAACTTAAGTATAATATGTTATTAATATATAAATATTATCATCAGAAATATTCTTTTAAATTGCAATTTCAATTTTATTAAGACCTTCAAAGTACCAGACAAATAAAGGTTTACATTTTACTCTGCTCTTCACACAAAACTTTCATACAGATTTAGGAACGATACGGATTGTTAAATGGAATTTTAGTAAATACGCCGATTAAAATTGTATAAAATGTATTTGACACTGGAAATGGAAATTACAATAAAGCTTTGTGAAGGTTTTAAAGTATGTAAGTATCAATTAGCTGTAATGCTTGTGGTCTAACTGCATTTGACTATGAGGCCTACAGTGACACAGAGAACACCAGACCTCTGTTTTGTTGACACAGTCATCAAGCCAAGATCAATCTCCCTCTATGAAAGGAAAATTTAATCATGCTGTTCGGCTGCCGCTCTCTGTCTGGCCTAATCAGCAGCCATTTTACCTTAAACCACAGCATGCCATAGAGCAAAGTCCAGTCTATTATCTACCTCCAGCCTACGCACTATGAATGCTCTCTCTCTCTCTTTCTCTCTCTCTCTCTCTCTCTTGTTTTTGCTCTTTGTTGGCTCAGTTTCTTAACAGAAATTTGTTGTACATAGAGAGCCAAACAGCCAATGTGTCAGTATGTTGTCCTTAAGACTAGTTTAATAACATATGAACAGAAAAATACACAGAAAATCAAGTACTTACGGTACGTTTGGGGAGTGGACAATGTACTGAGGCCAGTGCAATGTCAGGCAACATGGACAAAACAGTTGCATTACTTGTATGCCCATAACCACCACAGACACTGAGGGCAAAACTATATTTAAAAGGGTCAATAATAAACTTTTGCATTTGTTGTACTTCAGTTTAAAACTTTGAGTCATACACATATAGTATATATAAAAACAGTCCAACGAAACTAACTGCCTTTATATAACTAGGTTTTTACAGTATCAAATGCAACAAAGTATTTTTGAATTAGCACATTCCATTTCAGAAACAAATTGCTTAATATGCAAATACTTTAAATGAATGTAATTATGATTGCATTGAAAAGTATTCAAACTGAAACTGACTAATATGTAAATGGATCAGGAGTGACTCAGATGTCAGCACCTATAAAAAAGAAAAACAAAATTCTAAAACCACCTGCCCTGAAGCACTCCTTAGATTAAAAACCTGACACTCAAGAAATCGCCTGTGGCTCGAACAGGGTGGAGCAATGTGAGGCCCATTTAAGTACGTCTTTATAGAACATGAGCAAAAGTCAACAAACACACCTCTTCTACAGGATACAGTTAAGGATGCTCTGCTTGTCATTTGCATAGAACATCTTCTGGGACAGCCAAGATCGTGTTTCACTTTTCCTTAATTTTACATTTCCTTCTCTCCATTTCATTATTTTTTTCTTCTTTACACTCTTACAAATTCTTTAAAGGATCTTCACAGCAGTGTCAAAGAAGAACCATATTTGGTTCTCCAAAGAACCATTCAGTCAAAGGTTCTTAAATAAACCATTTCTTTGTTTAGAAATGAACCACTTCCAACTTTTTATGGTCTACAAAAGATTTTTCCAATACAAATAACCTTTTGTGAAACAAAAAGGCTCTACAGATGGTAAGGGTTCTATATGGAACCATATCATCAAAAATGTTTCTCTATAACTATGTGAAGCACCTTTTGTTTTTAAGAGTGTACCCCTTTTAAACCCCTTTTACACATGCCCAATTCTGTTTTTTAATTTTAAAAGGGATAGCTAATTAGAAACATGGCTGAAGCTGGGAAAGCTAAGGAGATGAGAGTGTTTTATATATAGTTATGGTCCTCTAACAAATGTTTCTTATCAGTGTGGTGTCATATCAGCAGGGCTATGGCTCATGACACTGAGTATTAATACTGAAAGAACGGAAGTTGTTACTCACCTTCACTCTGTCCTGTAAAAAGCCAACGTCACAACCGTCATGCGTGTTTTTCCACTATTAGCATCACTGCCAGGCACCTGTTGCGCTTTGGGAACACTGTGAACTATTGAAACTATTGAACCTGGTATGGCTCATGATTGTGAAACCACAGGCTCTGTATTTAACAGCCATTTTTCACAATTCACAAAGCCATTTGGATCGAAGGAACACAAGTTTGTATTTGGGTCAATAATTTGTAAGGTAAGTTCCAGGTTAGTCATGATGGGAAGGGCCCTCTGTTGCCTGTCCCTATTTTGCCATTGTGTCACCCAGGAAACCATATCAGCACAGCAGTGGCTATCTTATCAACTTAGTGCTCCAGCAGCAAGGTTCCTTTGTGTTTCTCATGAAGAAATAGCTTCTATAGATTCCCACCAGGAGACCCAGGGCAGAGTCTATTTTACATTCTCTCTCTGTTTCTAGCCATGTCCCTTTCATCTTGCCCTCGCTTTTGCATGCAATCTGCACTGTCTTTGAGAAAGTTCTACAGAGCAACGTGACAACTGAGAATGGTTTCACATCTCTCCGTGATAAAGAAAAAAGAGCATAGCTGAAACATGGCCCACCATTAAACTAAGAGGAAAGAAGGGAAAGCAGCTGTTGCCAGATTTCACTCAAAAATAAAACGTGCTTTAAGGATAAAATTAACAAAATGCATCTCAAAAAATAAATTACAAAAAGCTTATTTGGTGTCTTGAGGTATAAATTATGTAATTATTCATTACAGACGGATGCTCAGGTTTATTATCCTGACATATGGAACGTGTCTGCATGGTGCAATTATTATATTCCTGCTCAGGTCGTTTTTGATTTTTCTTTTTTTTACAGATGATATAAAAAGTCACTCTTCCAGTTATTTTATTTAGAAATATAGAAACTGATATCAATCAAAGTTATGCTCCGTTTTTACAGTTATGTTGTATTATCCAGCTCTCTGATGCACAGGTCTGTTGCTTTTTTCCCATGCCATTCTGTTTCGCAGCCCTGTACATTTCTTAGAGTCGGTTAATAAGCTGTTCTGGGAATCAATGCTGTTTTTACATAGATGCTGATCGTATCTGTGTAGGAAACTTTTATTTAACTCCTAAACTAACATTTATGAGTTTAGATCTTATGATACATCCTATTAATGTATTCAGTGTTGTTGGATGCTATTGAAACGTTTAATGTTTTGTGATAGTAAAAAATACTCAATGCAAAAACTCTTAATTTTTTAATAAGAAAAGAACATAACAACATAAAGAACATACCATGAAACAATCAACCACATATAGCAATATATATATATATTAATATTAAGACACTTTTTCTAAACCCAACCGCCAAGAGCTGGGTTTAAATAAACATAGTTCTTTAAGACTAAACAGTACAAGAACAAAAATTCTGACCTGTTTTCTTACAAAGTTTTAAAAAAAATTGCAAGAAATCCATGACATGATGGCTTGACATGACATCTTTAATTAAAACTGGTTTTAAATCTCAGAAAGAGGTTAAAAGAGTCTTTTTATAAGCCCTGAACACAACATGGTGATTCCATTATGGTTTGCATAATTTTCTGGTAAAGACAGTTGCAAAGCAATGTTGTTACAAAGGATCTCACCCCTCCCCAGTTCTCTTGAACTGAGGGGTCATTAGTGCAAAGTACTGTATGGAAATGGCCCTTACTACATTGTCCTCTAATTCTAGTCTAGATTTAGCAGTGAAATAACAGTGTATTTGTAAGTATTTAACCTTTTGTGAATATTATTAACCCTGTTCATAAGGGCTGTCTGGTAAAAATAGTTGGGTTTACCACAGTTTTAGCTGTTTTTCTTAAACTTTATCTATACTTACTTCACAAAGAATCTTCAATAAAGAAAAAAGAATAAAGAATCTCCACTGAGACACGTAATATACAAAAAGACTTCATTAATGGTGTAAAGTGTAAAAAAGTAATTTCCTCAGCTTCTCTACGGAACAAACATTAGTATAAATGCTCTCCTTAGAGAAAAGTGTGCACTGTGTTTAGTGCACTTAAACTGAACGTGTATTGCTGTAACACAAGACACAATAGCTTTCCTGTAACATCATGCCCATGTCCCATGTTATCTTATAATCACATTGTTTTATGTAACTTCACAACACAAAATTAAAAGATATATTAAATTCTTCCCTTCATAAATAAATGCCTGTCTCCTGCTCCCCCGAACATTTGCAAACAGTATATACATGTCACATCATTTGTTTACTTTTTCTGTTACATCCAAGACCTAAAGTTTAATTCCTGAACATATGAGAGTTAAGCAAATTCAAAAAGACTTTCTGAAAAGCAATGAAAAAGGCTTAAAGCTTCTCTCTGCAGGAAAACAAGCTTAAGAAAACATTACTGATGCCAGTGTAATTCTGTGAAGCCTGTAAGAATGCAAAAATGCTGACAGCCATTGGGAGTCTATAGAGTTCAAAAGGTTATGGTTGTTTGGCAGATGCATTATGATGCATTGAGGACAGACCTGCTGTAGAGGGTCTGGTAGTAGCCACCAGAGTCAATGGCGGATGGGCCCGCACTATCATATATCTGTTTGGTGGCCACAGGAGATGTTGTGTAACTGTTGTAAGCCATCACTTGGTCCTGGTATGACTTGAGGTCCATCTTCTGCTCATTGGACATAAGATTGGTAATGGAGAATGGGTGGTTGAAATTGTAGTGGGGGTCCATGGACTTCAGTGGGTCGTTCTGAAGGTCCAGATGCTGCATTGGGCTGGCCAACAGGTGGGGACTGCCGCCCATGCCCTGAGAGTGAAGGTGAGAGCTGGACGTAGGCATGGAGGAGGACACAGAAGATGAAATAGGCACTGGTGAGCTGTGTGAAAGGCTGGAAGTTTGAGATGCACAATCAAGTTGCACCAGGTTCCTCTGCTGCTCCTCTGACGCAGATCCAGCATGAGAGCTGTCAGAATGGGCAGACTCTGCACCCTCTGAGCCTGTGGCAGGGCTGTGCTCCTCCTGCATTCCCTCACCACCATGCCCAGCCTTGGCACTTCCACCCTCCTGAGACTTTGTCGAGGTTTTCTTCCCAGATTTATCCTCAATCTTGAAGCGCTTCTGGCGACGCAGGTAGCAGCCATTCTCAAACATGTTGCCAGAATTGGGATGCAATGCCCAGTAAGAGCCTTTGCCAGGCTTGTCAGGCGAACGCGCCACTTTTACAAAACAATCGTTGAAAGACAGAGAATGGCGGATTGAGTTCTGCCAACGCTGCTGGTTCTCGCGGTAGTATGGGAACAGATCCATGATCCATTGGTAGATTTCGTTGAGCGTTAGCATCTTATTGCCGGACTGCTGAATGGCCATTGTAATGAGGGATATGTAGGAGTATGGTGGCTTGGCATGGGTCAGGGAACGACGGTACGGCTTTGGCACCTCCTTAGTCCGGTTTAGGGAGGTAGGAGAGGGGTAACTGATCTGGGGCATTGGCTGACTCATGCTCTGGTAGTGGGAGAGGGGAGCCAGGGAGGAGGCAGAGGAGCCCAGCTGGGTCAGAGAACTGGGGTTCAGTGAGGAGCCTACTGGGGACAGACTCATGTGGTTGGGGCCTCCACCCATGCTTGTCAATGGGCTGCTGTTGAGACCTGCACTGGGGTAGCCCATATTCATGCTGGATGTGGAACAGGCCGAGTTAAGGTTTATGTAGCTGTTCAAGCTGCTCATTGAATTCATGGCGCTGGGAGAGGAATACATCTAAAACAAATAAATAACAGAGGTCATTAGCGTTTCCTTTAAATTCGTCATCCACATATAAATAAATTAGTATAAGTATAAAACAATCAACACACAATTTTAGTCAAATGCAACTGTAAATTTTACAATAAGTTCAAAATTTGTTGCTCAATATTTTAATGCCGGATTCTATGTCAATTTTATTTTTTATAAACGTGTTTCATATGTATTTTGTTCGTAAATTAGACGGTAAAATAAAACTGCAATTCTATATTTCGAAACTGTTATCAAAAAAAATGTTTGGTTAGTAAATATAAGAAAAATATAAAGACCCGGAGTTTGTGATGCTATTATAAGACAATATTTTGTGACAGTTTTTTTATGCACCGGCAGATAAAACGGGCTGCAAGAGTGAACTATTCGATTTATTGACATAAATGACGTTAGAAAAGTCTGTAGCGTCAAACTAAAATCGAATTGAGAGCTAGACCAAATATAGACTTAATAAGAATACTTTTTTACTAATTACTATATATTGCATTAATGTAACATTCTTGCATTACATTAATAGGACATTAAAGATTTTTTTACATAAGTAATAAAAGATTCTTTAGCATTTAAATGTTTTTTTGAATATGTAAAAGTTGGGTAACTTCTGACTTTAACTGAAACTTTTGCTTAAGTGCACCACATGGTTTGGCCACGCGTTTACTGGTAAAGACGGAGAAAAGACCAAAAATCTAACCAAAATCTTCATCTAACCAAACACAATTTCACACACCAAATTAATCTATCTATCTATCTATCTATCTATCTATCTATCTATCTATCTATCTATCTATCTATCTTGCATACATCAACAATAAAACAATTATATCATAAATAATATGCACAAAATAACATTGAAGACTTTTCCAAACTTACCTCACTTGCCTCGCTGTAGAAAGCATTCCATTCCGGAATTTCATGAGATTCCATCTTCACGGAGCTCAACATCCCCAAATAAAGTTCTAACTCGAAGAATCGGGATAGTGACTGAAGACTAAACGGTGTTCCAAGCGTTCCAAAACACGACAAACTTTGTAATTCCAAAATCACAAACTCCACATAATACTACAGCATAAACTGTAATGAAAGAGTTTATGTTAGGTTCTTCTCTTGATTAAAAAAACTTCAGTCCTCTGGATCAATTAGTTGTTGTCTCATGATTACTCAGGTTTTTGTGTGGCAAGACCCGTAAACGTTTTAAATTAATCCTGGAATGTCCAAATCGAAGCTGGAGCGCAGCCGTGGCCCGTGATGTGTCTGTGTCAGGACTTTATGGGTAAGTACTGTAAGAAAGTCTAACCTCCGGGCTTTAAAACGCACACAGGTAAGGGACCGCCCCAATAGGCCATTTGAATACTGTCCCGGGACTCAGGAAGAGACGTCGCACGGTCTCTCTTGCCCCCTGGTGTTCTGTATATTGGCCGGCGGACACGTCTGTCTCTTGTCATCACAAACAACTTCAGGCCTATAGCTGACATGAAAGTGAATGAGATGAACCTAAAAAACGGAAAAAAGATTGTTAAAGTTTTAACAATAGTTAAATTACAGAAAACATAATCAGATCACCAAAAAGATAGAGAAAAATGTGCATGCGCAATATCACTTATATTTATTTAACAATAACATGCCTCCTTTTCCACTCCTTGTAAACCCCATTCTATTTCACTGTATTTATTTTACAAAATTAAAAATCTATTTTGCATATACGTGTGTACATAGACAGACAGACAGATAGATAAAATGTCTATAGATAGAAAAAAGAAGAAGAGAAAGAGAACAAAAAAAGAAAAAAGAAAGAAACTGTAAATTGGACTTCAGTTAACATAAACTACTATCATCAGTCATTTGGTGGCTGGTGTTGTGTTCTCGTCATTGATAATCTCAGGGCAGTATAAGCTCATCAGGGCTTAAACTCATCACGGTGGGGTTTCACACCAGTAATCAGTAAAGTGCCAGTTTAAAAAGTGGTTAAATCCCCATCGGCTATCACTTTCACATTGACCACAGTAAACGACGGATTGTGATTAAGTCACTACATTTAAAAAAGACAATGTCAAGCAGTGTTCAACGATTATACGAATATAGTTATAGAAAATATAGCTAACATTTATACGAGTTATTATAGACAAATAATAAAATAAATAAAGGAAGAAAGGAAGAGGAAGAAAAGGAAGAAACTGTCCCTATCCGAAATGTTTCCTAAACAGGAGCACAATCGATTTTTTTTTTTATTTTAAGAAATTTCAACAGCAAGTCACAGGTAGGCACTTTTCCCCCAAATTTAGAAGATCAGCTATTTTAAGTGGGAAAATGTGCAAACTTTCCCTGACTTGAAATGACCCGTGAAAAAGGACCACCGATGCACCACTCAAGTATGAGAATACACATCTTGTTGTTAGGCGCAGACAGAAACATCAGAATATCAATGCATTTCCTAATGGCTAATGAATGGGCATGTAATTGATCAAAAGGCAGGGGTCGACAGGATTACTCGCTAAAAGAAGAAAGCTGACCCCCAAGATGCAACTTTAACGTGTGTACTATAGCTATACACATTTTAAATAAAATAATAAAAAGTAGTACTTTTATAATAATAAAAAAGTAGTAGGATTAAAAAATATTGTCAGTTATTGTTCTTTATTTTAATCACAGTTTGTATTAGCTCAGCCCTGACTGGTAAACGATTCACAAATACACAGTCGCTAAGAAATGATTTGTTACATTCATCTGCAATGTGAATTGAAGAGTTGAAATTGAAGAGGTGTTTATACACCCATTGGCACGCGTTATGCTCCTCTCTCCTGCATGACTTCCTCAATAATCCCTCGCTTTCTTCAAATGGTGTATTGGCGAACACACATCTGAACATCCTCCCGCTGTCTACGCTTCTCATTCCAATGTAGAGGCGCATCGTTCATTAACACCTCTATAATTGGATAACAATAGTCTTAATACGTGACACTAATGGAGGAAGCAGAATATTAGAAACGTGTCTTAGGGGTTTTTGAGGGGCCAAACGTCAGTCCTGTGGTGGAGCTATTTGTTAGGGGTGTTCGAGATAAAAAACATTGAAATTCAAAGCGTATGGCAGTCTGCTTGTGCTGTCTTTTTAATGGCACTTGGTATGATTCTTTTTTATTATTTATTTTTCAATGACATACGTTTCAAGGGAGTTATATTTATACAAGCGCAGTAATGTGCATGTCTGCAGTGCAAACAGTAATTAATATAAATTATGTTTGCACTGTCTATCTCTGTGTATACTTTAATAAATTAATGTATACTTAAATTTATAAAATATAAAATTTAATTTAAAACGGTCTGCTATACACTCAACAAACATCGATTTGATGATGTAATGGTTCCATGTGGTCAACGAACGCAATATTTCAGCAGTCCTCACAAATTAGTATTCATTCTGAATTGATTTTTGCATTTGTCAATCACCTCAACAAAGTAATTCTGATATAATTCTATTGAGTTGACTTCTATCGAACTCTGATATTGACAATACAATGTTAAAATATTTCCACCTGCTGGATAATGTTTACCACTACAGCCAAGAAAGCCCCGTCAAAATTAACTTTTGCAGTTGGTCACAGATTTAGACATGTAAAATAAGATCGCTTCACTGTAAAATGTCATTTACTGAACACAGCTGCACAAATTGCAAATCTAACCTTTAGGTCTGCAATCACGTTCTTTCCTCACCGAGCAGATAAACAGAGAAGAAATTATAAAAGCAAACATGCTGTATAACCTTGAACAGTTTCTAAATCTTTAAAAACAACTTTCAAGTCTACACACATTCACACTTTCATAATAATTCAAAGTCCAATGCTGCCCTCCTATTATTAGCTAATGCAGTTTTCACACTGGGCTGTGAACTTTTACATGTGAACTATATCATAAAAATGTTAAAAGTGCAGTTAAATTATACTTAGATGGTAACATCTAAATACACTGGTTTCATAAAAACATTACTTAATATATATTTAACAGAGCATTAACAATTTGTTGTAGTATTAATAAAAGGTATTAAGGTATTAATAATAAGAGGTTTTTGTAATTTCTGAAAACCATTGCATATGAAAGCATGAAAAAATAATCTGTAATCCTAAAATCTTAGTTTTTTAAAAACAGCAACCTATTAAAAAAAGTTTAGTGTGTTTACAGACTTTTGGCTGCATTTGAATGTTAGTGACAAAAAATGAGGGAACCACTATAAATACAGAAATGCCACACATGAGTTTGTGAAGTGAATGTTTTACTTTAAATTTGAGTTGTAACATAAAAAGATAATTAGTCTCATATTTATTTTTCGATGTCAAAAATCAAAACTGAAGACGTGAAAACAATATGGAGATCCAAGGCTCTTGAAAGTATTAAGACACTTACACCACTTTTAGAAATGTTTGTTATCTGATGCAGTCAAATGAAAATGTTTTTAAGTGTGGCTGAAGTGTCCAAATACATTTTAAAGCCACTGTATGAGGTCTGCATTTCTAATAGATGCTGGCTATATCCTTTTATCACTTTAAAATAATTTTTATCATTCAGGTGGAAAATAATAATAAGGGGTTTCTCCACTTTAATGTTTTCAAAACAACTAGTCATCGAACATTCTGCACAAAAAACGAACCTTATAAGGCAATTTTATTAAACTATTTTTTGTTATTTTTATTGCAATAATGGTAGAAGGTCATTCCGGAAATGCTCACAAGGCTATCTCATGTTCAGATCAAAAATACTTACGAAAGAGGGTTGGGGCAAAATAAACAACATTAGAGTTGAAGTTAAAATGAGAAAATATATGATGAAGCAGTGATCACAATTTACACATCAAAGAAAGGACTTTTACACGTATCA
>JAZGTK010003124.1:0-28494 GCA_036877625.1 Ambastaia sidthimunki | reverse complement strand
TTCTCTTATTTTCTTATCCAGCTGAAATCAGAAAATTGTATATAGTAACTGCACATCATAAAGTCCCACAAGAGTGTGGTTGCTAAAATGCTGTATAATAAGCCCAAGAAAATGATGTGCAGCTGCATAATTTTGGCTGTAAGGCCCCTCCCACTGCAGTTTTATATAGACAGCATACTGAATAAGCGAACTGTTAGTGAATTAGCATATGCTGACCAAAGTTTAGTTGCCATGGTGCCACCACAGTCTGGTGTTGATGGCTTTGATTTGTTACTGGTTGTCATGGTAACCCTGGTTGAATTTCCGTTGGGTTTTCCCCCTAAGTTAAAACACATGTGGCCAAAATGGTTGGCTGTATGCTGTTCTCCACGTTACCCTCTGATGTCTAAAAACCACATGGGAAAATCTAACGGCCATTTTGCTGTTTCTCAGAAGCAACTTTTTTTACTCAACTTTTTTTTTTACTTAACCCTACAATGCTTCTTGAGCATTGTAGGTCTTGCAGAATACTATGTATTTGGGATACAATAGGTCATTGGTGGTTTCACTTGTGGCCTAAAAATGGTATTGTGAAATGAGATTTTTGCACCATTGAACATGTACTTTACACTGTGAACACTTTCAAGAACCAACAGCAGACACAATTTGAAGAATTTAGGGGACTACACAGAGAAAAAACTGTATATATACAATATTAAGCATACATACAGTATGTTGTGTATATTGTATTCAGCTTTAGGAATGACTTAAACATTCCTATATAATCAAAGTTTCTGCTGTAGAAGCAGGTATTTCAACTTTATTTATATAGCGTTTTTTACAATGTTGCATTGCTTCAAAGCAGCTTTACATATACTGAAAAAATAAAATGCAAAAAAAATGTTCAAACATGTAATGCCAATCCCAAGCACACAAAGCAGGTATGTGTGTGGAACAGACACAGGAAAGGGGCATATGACTCAGTTCTTATGAAAGCTGCACCTGTGAGGGATATCTGGTGATAATCTTCTGTCCAGGGAGCCCAAACATGAGGAATGGGAGTTATGACAGAATCAAAGGACTCTCTTTATGGCTCCTGCTATAAATTCTTTCTAAAACGCAGTCCTGCTGTTGTTTCTTTCCTCCTCTTGTTGGGCCTTGTTCAAATGCACAGTTAAAAAGTATTAAACTCTTACTGCAATGTTTGTGCTGTAGAAATGAATGATACGATTTGAGGTGAGTTACTACTTGCCTAAGCAGATTTACACTGAAGGAGAGAACATAGCTAAATCTAAGGATCTGAATAACAGACACTGTGGTTTCTTTTAGCAATGCCCTACCAGCCACTTAGTGCACCCTGGCAACCACATGCCAATACACTAAAACCCACAGATCGCCCTAGCAACTGTATAGCAACGTCGTAGCAATCCTTAGCATCATGACGATGAGTTTTGCACAGGCAAGCATCACTCATCACACATTCTTTAAAATCTAGTTAGGGGTATTTTTAAGCATTTAAAGTCTCTAAAAAAAGTTGCTAAAAATCTTATCTGGTTAATTATGGTGGCACCATTAGCATTCCTAGCGTCTGGGAAGCATAACAAGTGTTGATGTGCATCAGTGAGACACTGTAGTTTAATAGAAATGCATGACTTTCCCAGAAATATGGGTAAACAGAGGATGTCCAATTTCATGACTAAAGCCTAAAGAATACCACAGCACAAGGTCATGAGTCTGTGTACAAAGTTACTATAGCATGTGTTAAGAAATAGACAGTTAATGACATAAAAACAGTAAAACTTGCCTTTACCATGACTGTTCCGGCTTTGATTATATACTGTACTGCTCAATTGCTGTTTTGCACAGAGACAGTGGGAACAAAAGCATTGTGTGTAACTGTCTGGACAGAGAAGAACGAGTTGAGTGGGCAGCACAGAAGGGAAAGGATTCTTGTTGAAGCATGTGGCCTTTGCTAAGTCTTTTCCACTCACCCATTCATTCACGAAGCCATGAAAAGAATGACTGATGTGATTGTATTAGGACACAAATTACAGACTTATAAATTCAATAAAGTTTTAAATAAAATCAATTATATAATTAATAAAAGCATTACAAAAGCATTACACAACTTAATTTAAAGATTTCTGAAGATAGTATTTATACATAAATCGGAAAGTTTGTACATTTCTAATACATTTTTTTATTTTATTTTCTCATTTTGCCCAGAAGGCAAAGGCAGATCATTTTACACCCTAACAAAAAATTTTCCATCCACAAAAGACCAGCATGATTTTCCTCTGAGTGGGATTATCCAGCCTACCATGACGAAGAAGGACTCGGGTGGAAACTGTGTCTCATGGTTAGCCACAAATTCCCACTTTTACAGGCCCACAGTGGAACATTCTATACTTAGTCATTGTATCCTGCCACTGGGCCTTTTCATTTTCAGGATGGTTTATGGGGTTCGGCACCCTAGATTTGCAGGGAACTTATACAAACATGCCAAAAAGTTAAGTGGGTGTTTACACAACACAAAAATAGGAAAACATGGCATGGAGCTGGAGTTTCTGATGGGAGTTAATCTGTAAATGCAGACTTTCTGACTGCAGTACCATATAGTGCTGGTTATGCTCAAAATGAAATTTACTTGACTTTTCTAGACAGTATGATTTTGTTTATCCTTTCAAAGCTAGTGAGCTAGTACACGTTTCTGTTGAATAAAGGTTGTTCTTTAAAGGCCTGACATTGCATTAGTTTGAAAATGGGTGTAGACTCAGAACTGGCCTCCATGTTTTAAAGAGTGAATTTAAACATCTTATTCCAACTGAAACATACAGATGGAAAACTGATGAATTTTTCTGGACAATTGTTTCATTCCTTAAGATTCCACACAGATATAATTGAGATTTTTGCATATAAAATACTTATATATTAATACATACATTATCTTTATAACCTGGAAGTAATCCTCGAAATTCCTTTTTTAACTTTGAATGTCTGGCAACAGAGCTGCATAGTCGGAGAGATTGACAGGTTGAGATGACTGTTGTTTACTCAGAACTCACTTTACCTTGGAAATATGACCCATCGTGCCTTGAGGCAGAATGCTGACAAACTCTGTTGTTTAGTATACCAGTCTACAGTTTCACATTTAGACTGATTTCCAAGAAAGATTATCAGTCAAGCATTAGCTCAAATAAGATAAGGGTTATCAATCACTTCTTTTAGCACCTTGTGAAGACTTTTAGGATAGGTTTATAAACACACCTAATGACTTAAGTAGACAGTCATAACAAGGAAGCACTTATTATCTGTGTTGTAAATGTTTCTGTTAGTGTGAGCTATACAAAAGCCTTAATTTTGTCTGCATTGTACTCATTTACATTTATGCATTTAGAAGACACTTTATTCCAAGGCAACTTACAGCGCATTCAAGGTATACATTTTATCACTATGTGTCGCCTGAAAATCGAACCCACAGCCTTTGCGCTGCTAACACAATGCTCTACCAATTGAGCTATAGGAGTACCCTATTCTTTCAGGTGTTTTGATTAGATGTTCCACAAAAAATAAAAGTGGAGTTTGACTTCATTGCTTGTAACTTTTACTGTGCTTACATATTCCAGTTGCTCATTAGATACAAGGCTAATTTGTTATAACCTGCAACTGGATGTTTGACATGTAAAATGGGAAAACAACGGAGTTGACTGAGGGGAGAGAGAGTCCCTGTATAGTTTGAATTATAAAAGCTGTGGCTTTCCATCAACTTGAAATGTGATACAGCACTACTAGTAAAATACCTCTGAGTGAGTTGTTTCAAACAGAAACCGAACTGGATGCCAAAATGCAGCTGCATGCAGAACAATGGCACATTTGTGAGAATAAATTAAATTCAAACAAAACTGTCTGAAACCCCCACATAGGGACAGCAGTTTATTTCCAACTTATCCAATTATCATTACATATTAGCACAGATACAGCAAAAACGGGGCATTGATTGTATGTAATTTATAGCTTAAAATTCGTTTTTAAAAATGTAAATGCTAATTTACAAATGGTTGTAAATGGGTGTTTCATTATGTTCTTGTTATTTGCTGTTGTACTTGAACAGCAGTAGTTTGATTTGGGTTTAGGCAACGTTTTCCTTAGTTTCTGCGCTTGTGGACATCACTTTCCCATCAACCATTGTCTGCGTGATGGTGGTCACTTTTATCTTCTTCTGATCTTCTCTTTGAAGTCTGTAAAAGATTAAATGAACATCAAGCTGAGGGATTCTCAGGAAGAAATCATCTCGAAACAATCACAAAGCTCACAATACATGAGACAAAAAGCACAAATGTTTGATTACTTACTGAGGGTCTTCTCCATCCAGAAGTCTCCTGTAGGTGGCTATCTCAGCCTCCAGCTTCATCTTGATGTTCAGCAGGGCCTGATATTCCTGGGTCTGGTTTTGAATGTCTCCACGAAGTTGTCTGAGTTCAGCCTCTCTCAGGACAATGATGTCATTGTATTGCTCCACCTGCATGCCATATCGCAGCTTCGTTTGATGAAGGGTTTCTTCAAGAGATGCTCTCTGCATAAAAGGTCAAGTAATATCAGCTTATAAGTAATTTGTTTAAAAGTGGATATTTTTTTCAGGGGTGCAGACAGAAGCTCTTACATTTCCAGACAGAGACTGCAGTTCTATTTCTAAAGATTGCATCTTCCTGCGGCTCTCACTGGCTTGCGCGTTGGCTTCCTTTAATGCTGCAGTGTTCTCAGACACTTGAACCTTCACCTCAGTTATCTATGCATAAAGAAACTCATACCATTATCACATTCCTCAATACATTTAAACAAACTAACATTCAGACTAGAAAATGGCGTCTTGCTTTTGATTCATGCCAGGTCTTGAGTTCCTCCTGGTTCTTCAGGGTGATCTTCTCATACTTGGCCCTCATCTCTTCCATGATTGCAGTCAGGTCCAGTCCCTTAGGAGCATCAACATCCACGTGAACTCCCGCCTCTGTGATCTGATTATGCAATTCTGAAACTTCCTGGAAAATATCAGGTTTAGGGTTTTGCATGTTATGTTTTGGTGCTTGCTTCTCTTATGAGTAACTACAGATTCTCTGAGTATATCAGAGTACTCAAATTAATACATTAATTAATAATATATAGTACTATGTTGTAGAATCTAATGCATCTACCAGTTCATGTTGTTTCTTTAATTGAATGAGCTCCACTTTCAGTGCTTCAACATCATTTTCCAGGTGCAGCCGCACCACGTTGGTGTCATCCAACATTTTTCTCAGTGCATGAATGTCGGCTTCCACACTCTGTTTTAGACGAAATTCATGTTCAAACCTATAAACACATTACATTATTGGGATTATACCTGAATACAACAACAAAATAGATAATCTTTTAGGAAAAAACACTCAATTATGTTCAAGTATACCACATATTTTTATATCTATGCAGATTTGTAGGCTAATAAAACTGAGCTAATCAAAATGGTTTGACAAAACATTAAAAAAAATCTTGTCTACTGATGTATCTTCTTTTAAAAAATTAAGAAAAAGCACATTTAAGGATTAGCCTTTAGTTTATATCACAGCCCTGCAAAATTATGATTTGCTTTTTTGTTATTGCTAGTTGGTGGCAGGTGGTATTAGGTGGAGGAGACTGTTTCATTTTAGAGTGTTACATTTTAATGTGTATCTGCTGGTGTCAATTCACACACATTACAGTACATTTACATGCAGTACAATCACATTTAGATAGCCTCAAGCTAATCGACTTAGAGCAATAGCCACACAATTTGGCTTTTGACTTAAGCAAAATTAAGACCAGTAAGACCAGTTTACTTGAGCCGGAAGTCCTCTGCAGTCAACATGGCATTTTCAACTTGAACACCCACTGAGGCAGATCTTATGGTCATCTCTAGGATCTAAGTGAATATGTAACAGTAAGACAGAGGTCTGGCTCACTGCAATACTGACTGTTGTTTGTATTGTTTATTATTATTAGATGAAAAAAATGCCAAATATCTAATAATTATCATTCTTGAGAAACTGCCTCTGGAAAGTTTCTTAATCATTATAAATTTTGACTGAACCTGAACATTTTAAAAAGTCATTAGAAAAAAAAAACATTTTTCTTTCTTCCCACCATTTCTGGTGTTATCAAGGTTATAATTGGACTTTCTTCTTTAATTAAATCCAAAATAGTCACAAATGTATAATGAAGTTTATACTGAAAGTTATTATTCATTAAAGTCCAATCAAAAAGATTAGTGTTGCATTGGACAAAAGTGCAAATTACCTCTTTGCGTAGTTTATCAAGGGTGGCATAGTAGTGACTATAGTCATGAGCGTCTGGACCTTTTTTCTCCAGAAACTGACGAATCTGCAGCTCCAGCTGACTGTTGGTGTTTTCCAAGCTCTTAACTTTCTCTAGGTAGGAGGCGAGGCGATCGTTCAGGATTTGCATGGTTATTTTTTCATTGCCAACTCCAAGGCTTATTTGTGCAGTGTCAGATCCAAGGAATTCCTTGGAATAGAAACCCCCTTTACCAACATTCCTCCATGTGTAAAATGTTGGTTTGAGGATGCTGAGATCGTCTGACGCCATTCTAACGATTCTCTTGTTCTGAACGATTTTCTGCATTTTTTCTCGTTCTTCAGAGGAGAGATCTTGTGTGAAACGGAGAACAGGTTCAACTGCTGACTCTGAAAGGAAGATTTTATGGCACACAGGAATAGATATCTCTCTTCCCAGGCCGTAACTGGTGTCATCCATTATCTTTAGACTCTGGACTTTTGCCCCACACCCACTTGTTATCATAGACAGAGTATATGAACTGTATATGAAATAAAACCAAGATTCCTTAACAGGGTAGTGTGGTATTACTAAGTCTTTGATCGTACTTAATATCTCATTCAGAGTCCTAGTGTCACTTTGACTTAAAGTAACCTTAAATGCATTACAGATAAAAATTAAAGGAGAATTATAGGTTATGGTAAACCTAAATGAATATGAAATACGTTTTTATATCACAAGAGAAGAAAAATTGGAAAACATTTCACCAGTTGCATGTTTATGATACTTTTATGGTGCTTTTCTGTGGAGCTTGACAGCACCAGTTTATGTTTAAGACTTATTGTTTAATGAGTGGCCAAAAAATCTTATTTTTGGTTACTATTTCTTAAGTAGCATTGAGTCTGTTACAAGTCCTTCAGTTAACTAGCTTTCTGTTACAAGACTGCAATTAAAACACAAAGAGAATTATTGATTTATTTTGAATATATTTTAACACACCTGTGAGATGTTTTAGTTAATAATATGTAAACTATGACACTTAATGCGTATTTGATTCTGTGCCTATTTGTCTTTGTCCAACTTAAAATTGTTTCTGCTTATTGGCATGACAGGTTAATTCATTTGCTTGTACAAAACTACCACTTTTTTATCACATTACTTGTGAAATACACATTTACTTACATGACTTGAATTTCCTTACTCAGTTTCATTATCTAATATAGAATTAATAGGTCTGAATTAATGAGAGAAGCAAAGATTTGTTACGTGTCTTTTATTGAAATGGACGAGACCAAATGAGTTCAACACAACATGGAAACAAAATGGGACAACATGATGACTGTCATTATAAAAGATGTAATAAAGTTTCAGTTAAGTTCTTTGACCTTAAAGCTAAGTTAGCTTTAGTGTTTAAAATGTTAGTTTCATTTTAAATTAGTTTTGAAATGTGCTAAGTAACAATTAAGATAAGGCACTTCAGGCTTAATAAATATCTAACTTATATTTAGATAACTTTAGCATTGACCCATGAGGTGTCTGTGTTGTGTTGCCAGGTGATCTCAAATCAGCTGTTCAGAGTTTCCTCTCCTTGGTTTCTGTGCTTGAAGACACCACCTTCCCGTCCACCAGCGTCTGTGTGACCGTCATCACTTTCACCTTCTTTTGCTCATCAAGAGCATCCTGGAGCCTGAAGATACAAAGTTCAGTATTTTTAAAATAAAGTTGCATGATTACATGACATATCAAAGGTGACCTGCAGTTATTCTCTGTAGAGTTCATTAGAAGACCTACTTGAAGTCTCCACCATCCAAGAGCCTCCTGTAAGTGGCGATTTCTGCCTCCAACTTCATCTTGATGTTGAGCAGAGCCTCATACTCCTGCGTCTGTTGTTGGATTTGGCTGCGCAGTTGCGTGAGTTCGGCTTCCAGTTGCAGGACGATTGCGTTCAGACTCTCCATCTCCATGCTGTAGCGCATTTCTGTGTCACGCAGTGTGGCTTCCAGTGATCCTTTCTGTAGATCGGAACAAAGAGGATATAAGAGTTAGTGAGCAAACTTTTTGTTCAGAACAAGTCATTTTTAGACTTGAATCCACAATGCAACCCATTTTACTGCAATTACAGCTAGTAGAGGAACAACTCACCAGGTTCTTCTGTGACTCCAACTCGATCTCCAATGTCTGAATTTGTCTGCGGAGTTCGTTCACTTCTGTACGAGCACCCTGGAGAGCCTCTGTGCTCTGTGTGACTTGTACCTGTATCTCTGAAATCTAGAGAGCACAACATTTCACATTAGTCACAAAACACTGAAATGTAACAATCTTTAACAACAGGAAACTTAATGGAAAATCTTTAAATAAAGTTTAATTGACTGGCAGTTTGTGGACACAAGTCTTACCTGTGATTCGTGCCAGGCCTTGAGCTCCTCCTGGTTCTTCTGGGCCATTTTCTCATACTTGGCTCTCATCTCCTCCATGATCTGGGACAGGTCCTGTCCTTTAGGAGCATCAACATCCACCTGCACTCCAGACTGGGAAATCTGTCTACGAAGCTCCATTACCTCCTATTGGGTGGAGAGATCATAGAATGTGTCATAAGAAAGTAACTCCCAAAGAATGTATCATGCAGTTGGCAGATGTTTTCAAATGTCCAGATGTGTTGGTAGAGCAGATGTAAACTCACATTATCGTGGTTCTTCTTAAGGAAGATGAGCTCCTCTTTAAGTCCCTCAATCTCGCCTTCAAGGTTCATGCGGTTCAGGTTAGTGTCATCGATGACCTTCCTCAGACCAGCAATGTCAGCCTCAACACCTTGACGAATGGACAGCTCAGACTCAAACCTACAAACACACAGAGGGTTAATGGATCATCCCAAGCTGTAAAAGAGTGTCCCAAGCTGTAAAAGACTTTATTGACTTCCAATAAAGTCAAAGTGTCATAACGTTTATGTTTTATTTACGATCTGGTTACTCACTTGACTTTGAAATCATCGGCAGCCAGGCGGGCGTTATCAATTTGGAGTACAAGACGTGCATTTTCCATGGTGGCATCAAAGATCTACAACCAAATAAAAATAATGTTGGTTAGTAAGTAGAACCAATTTCACTTGTAAGAACAGAAAAATCATAATTAAACAATATAATGTGCAATTGTGACAAAATCTGGCCTAACTTACTAAATGATTTTATAATTTGTAATTAGTGCATGTGTTATGCCACAGTACCATCTCCTGCTGTCCTGCTTTGCTTAGATAAAAGGCACTAAAGGACAAAGTCCCTTACAGTTTATGAGATAATAATTAACAAACTGCCAGACTGTTGGAAAATCCTGTTTGTGTCTGCAATAAATGTCCTCATGCAGCTGGATAGACAGTGATTTCCTGTTTTCCCTAACCTAATAATATTGTTTTGAAATTCTTTCCATGTTTGCAGGCCATATCAAAGGAAAAGGGCGGACACCTATGTTAGTTAAACACTGGCATGCGCAAAGTATTTTTCCATATGTTAATGGGTGTTGGTTATGTATTTGTACTAACAATAGTCCATTCATGTATATTAATTGTTTGCACTGGGGAAATATATTGCAATGTGTTTGTTTTTTATGTAGGCTATAACATTTATTAGTTTTTAGAAAACGCTGAGGAATTAAAATTTAATGATTTTAACCCAATCTACTTGTCACCACCACACAGTCACAAAGTCTGTTATCAGTGACCTGTTGCCATTTAATTTCAGCTGAAAGATATAGTTAGTGTGAAACCAACACTCACTTATCACTCAGTTATCAGTGTCTTTATAGCAACTATATCTATTTGCAAAATAACTATATAATTTAATTTAGATATGTGAATTAATTTGCTTAAATGTAAATATCAGTTTGGTTTTTCAAGTGTGTCATACTTAGAGAAAGTTTTGCTCTTTAAAAATAAAATAAAATTTGTCTCACACATGGTTGCATTTTGTTCTGGCTGAACTCAGCTGAACAAGTCACCCGACTTTTCCATTTTCCTTAAGTCGCACACACTCTAAAATGTCTCAAAACCAAAATTTTCCATCCACGGGGAATAAATGGGTTTTAGAGGCAGGATAAATACAGGATGGAATTGCTTATTCACCGGAACACTGGTTGTATAAGCAGGTCTTATGACTGCAGTCCCACAGAGACCATGATTAATTCACGGGAGACCACCATCCCCCCACCTCCTCCCTTTTAGTTTCATTCAAGGTTTTCTTGATTCTCTGCCTATCAGTGCTGGCCATCAGTAAACTCATCAGCACCAGCCCAGAACCCATCTAAATCAATTCCACTGCAAGTGGCAAAGAAGACGTTTGGTTGCTTTTTGTTTCTAAATCCAATAAATGTTCTCTGAATTGTTAATAGATACTGAGCAGCACAATAAGTCTGTCATTTTAAGTTATTTATGGCTGCAATAAATGTTCTTCAAAACAAAGTTCTCTGTATTGTAATGTCACTCACCTTCTTGCGCAGTTCATCAATGATGGGCTGGAAGCGGCTGTAGTCATGGACATCGGGACCTCTTTTCTCCAGGGCCTCTCTGATCTTCAGTTCCAGCTTGCTGTTTGCCTGCTCCAGGGTCCTCACTTTCTCCAGGTAGGAGGCCAGACGGTCATTCAGGTTCTGCATGGCCATCTTCTCATTGCCCATGATCTCACCGGTGGCTCCAGTGGCACTTACTTGGATGGAGCTGGACATCGAGGGCATTCCCAGTCCACTGCGAACACCAGAGTAGGAGGCAGAGGAGATACGGGTTCCGTGACCTCCAGCACCTCCATAGGTGCTTGCAGCCCTGTAGGTTGGCATGCTGCTGCTGGTAGTAGTGGTGCGCTTGATGGACATCTGGGACAGCGGCACCTGGGAGGTGGAGGAACGAATACTGTAGCTTGATCTGAGACTCATGGTCACTGAAGTGAGTGAGCTGAAGAGTGAATGAAGTTCTGGAGAGAGGTAGAGCTCAGTAACACAGCCAGAAGAGAGCACAGGGCAGAAGGGAGAGAGGCTCACTGGCTTTATGAGCAAACAGCCTCAGGAGTCCCGCCCTCCCGCCTCTGCTTACAGCCAATCACATTCCCCCATGTTGAAGTTTTGGCTATTGGCTCTCTGGCTGGAATTCTTTAGGACTTTAGTTTTTTTCCACGTGGCTCTAGTTTTCCTTTCTGGAGTTAGAATAAAATGCATTTTTACATCTGGGATTTTTAGAGATGTTTTAGAACAAGGAATTTCGTAATATTAACAAAACCAAATTTAAAGTTATTAAAGAAAACATTTCTATGATAAAGATTTTCTAAATAAAAAAAATCTCAAAATCAGTTAAACATTTAACCCTTTTTAAACAGTTAAAAATACCATTAAGCCATAGACCATAATACTAATATAATTTTATTGTGTACTGTTGTAATATATAAGCACTACTGTGCTTCTTTTTTTCTAAGGAAACTTCTAGGGAAGACATTCATATTGAGAAATCATTATTTTGAAATCATTACAATATGGTACCATTCAAAGTTTTGCAATTTGTCAACTCGTGTTTTTGCGGAAGATTTTTACACTTCAGTGAAAAGAATCTTGTGCTGTTCTTTCATTCATATTTTTTCATCTTTCTTTTAATCATTATACTGAAAAACTGTTAAAAACTAGGAGAAAAAAATTAGCCTATCGCAGTCCAAGTCGTGACATTCGATCACTGAAAGGGTTTTCCTGACTGCCACACCCGTTAAAGGATGTAAATGCTTGCGATAATGAACAAAGGAACAATTAGGTCTGGCTCCTGAGTACACACACATGTAGAGACAAAGAGCTAAAGCTAATCACAGAAACCTATCTGGACCCCCTTCAAGTTTTAAATCGCTCACACACCTCCGGCTTACACCCATATCTTTTTAAAATACGTTTCACAAAGACAGGTTTCAGAAGAGAAAGCTGATACTGTTCAAACAATCTCAAGATTACTGCTTGCAAATGCTTTTATTTGTGTAAGTAAAGGGCATGAAGTTTAAAATCTTTAAAAATAATTATTGCTAACTTTAGAAATACACATAGGAATTTAAACTGCATCAAAATAAGTGGTAGAAGTGATTTTATGTGTTTTTCCCACACACCACAAACTACTCTTTGTTTCTCAAGAGGCATTTTCCATAAACTTGTTTTACTTAATATTTAGGAAAACTAAAGACTCAGACTGCCCTGAACAAGTCTGCATAAGAGAAATCTAGTTTGTCTATGTATGTGTGATCCTTTCTTATCCACTGTGTTGGAATGTGTTAAGTTTGGAAGAACACAGAGGAATTTGATTTGAAAAAGTTTGGATGATTGTTGCAAGTTAATTTTTTATTTCTAGTTCCTTAGTATGTACTTACTGATACAGGAAACTATTATTCTTACTGTATCAATTTTAAAAGGACTATTTATAAACTCTCCTTTATGAACAGTATATACTATTTTTTATATATTTATCTCTATACTTTTATGGAACTTTGAGGTAGAGTATTAGCTACCATTTTGATTCTAATGTAGGATGTTTAAAGATTTGTTTAAAGGACTGTTTTTAAATGTTTAACCCATTTAAAATAGTGTTGTTGCATTTGTTTCCTCTGTTTTTCTGGAGATGTGTGATCATTGTGAAAGCTTTAATCATTTTTCCTAAACCCAGGGTAAGCAGTGTTATGGGTTGCCAGATCCTTCTTACTCCACCCTTTTGGAGATTATGAAATTATTGCTGCAAAGTTATGATGGAGGTATAACAAAAACAAGCGGGTGGTCCAGTCATAACACATCTGGCTCTTATTTAAGGTGTGTCTTCACAATAACCCATTAACAAAGAACAAACATGCTCCCACACACTCAGGTTTCATAAAACAAACCTTTTGTGCTGTATTTTAGTTTCCATTTTAAAACAATGCTTTGCCATTAAAATTCTTCAGGAGGAAATAGTTTCACCCACATGGAGGAGGAGAGGTCTATCTTGTGCATCACAACCATCACAGGCAAATTTAAAAGCTGATCGCATTGCATAACCAAATATACAACAGTAGGGAGGGGGGAAGGTCACCAGAGGTTCTTTGAATTCTACCCCACTGATTAAAGAGTGAGTCATGCTGTCAGGGGCTACAGTACCATATTTGAATACTTTTTCAAACACAAAAAAGTTAAATATTTAAAATGGTATAAAGATATTAAACCTGCTGTTCCAGCTACTCCTTATTTTCTAAAATATTAAAAAAAATTGTATATATTTAGGCCAATGTAACAACGATTTTAACTACAATTAAGTGTGTGTGGAGGTGGGGCATTCAGTTGTTCTATAATTACTTTTAGCATGACAGAAAAGTTGCTCAGATGTTCTGCAGATGTTCTTCAGCACCATGAAAATGATAAAGAAAAAAGCTCTGGAGCTGTTACATTAGAAAAGGTGTAGAGTTTGGTTTGGTGACATCATAGGGAAGGTTTAGACGAGGTTTGTAGGCCGTACGTTGGTCAGAGACATTTGTATGTGAAATGTACTGGGCTCAGTGCCTACGTTTGCACAATACTGATGCCAGTAGACAAAATTTGAGTCTTAGACATAAACATTTATGAGCAATATGCTGCCATCTTAGTTGAAATAACAGTAACATAAACTTTGCTGTTATCTAAGCAGATGATACTTCAGCCCACAGTGTGTTTCTGTCTTGAAGCTGTAGGAGCGACACGTTTGTGTTTTTTCAGCTTATCAGCGCTCAGATAACTGTTTGCCTGTAACATTGACACAGTCATGAACTGTTACACAGTAAAGACTGAATCAGGTCAGATCCGGTAGGTGTGGTGCAACCAGTTAATAAAACTGATAGTATTACCGTTCTGTCACATGATTTTGTACTGTCTTAAAATATTATCCAGATGAAGAGTTCTCTGTAAAGTGAATATGTTTGTGTCTAACTTAGTTAATCTTTAATATTTCAACAGTTTCTCCTATACAGCAATGAGATTAAATGGAGATCAAATGGAGACTCTGATTAGGTATTAAGAGAAAAAGACTTTAGAAGAGGCATATGGCATATTACTAAAGATTCAGAAAAGATCTCCTCAATGTAGCAAAATATACCATTTTAAAATACTTATTTCTTTTTGTTATTTCTTGATAATTCTTTTTATTAATTTTTATTTGTGCTCTTACTTTAGCCCTATATTCTTACTGTACATCAACAACCATCTCTGTAAATTGTAAAATGTATATTTACAGTTATTTTTTTACAATTTTAGGAGAAACTTCTGAGACAAAGTTGATGCTTATCAAAATTAAGAACACATGGCAATTAAAAAAATCCTCCAGGTTAATGAGGAATATTGTTAGGTGTAGCTGATTTCTGCCAAAATCTGGCAACTTGTGTAGTCTAAAACTTTTCTTGGTGTCAAATCTTGTTTCTTCATGCCACTAGCTGCGACAAGCCATTTGGCATTACTAAAGCTGAACACCTGATCTATGTTTGTTCCAACTGTAATTAATCAGAGACAGTGCAACAGAACAGACACAAGTCAGTCAGAGATGGGATATCTAGACATGAAACAGTGAAGGTGCAGGGAAAAGGTGGAGTGAGGGTGGGAGCTGTTACTGGATGTCTGATAATGTGACTGTGGTGCTTTCAGTCTTCCAAAGCACATTCCACAGTCTCTTTGTTCTGACTCTCAGTAGGATAATGTTTTCCTCAGTAGGAGGAAAGGGTGTGTGTGTGTGGCCATTCTGTGGACTTCATTTGTCTAAACCTTTTTGCAATTTAAGGTTGTTTAATAACATGTTAACCTCATATCCTCAGTAAAAACTCAGGTTCTAAAAATAATGCAGCCGACCATAGGATGCCAAATGCTTCAATTGATGTTAAAACACATTTTTGGGCAACAAGAGTTGCTAGGCTGTCCTGAGTGGTTGCCAGAACGTTGCTTTGTGGTTGCTATGGTGTTCTGATGGCTTATTAGTGTGTTTGGTCACAGTTGCTGGGGTGTCCTGAGCAGTTGCTAGGGCACTGAGTGCGGTTGCTAGTGCGGTTGCTAATGTGGTGTCCTGAGAAGTGAGTGAGAAAGCACAGCTCACCCTAACAAGCAGAGTCAGACAGACATGTTACGTGTCAAAGTTGAATATTTTGAGTGATAGTTTGTACAAAGAGCAAATTCAAGCATGGAAAATCACACGGCAATTAGTGTGAAGAATTCCCCCTCTTACGTAAAACATGGTCCAAGTACATTCCCAAGACGGCAGGAAACAACTTTCCTCTTCATACGCCTTTTCATTGCGCCTCCCCTGCCCCTCTTGCCGGGTCCTTGTGAATTTTACACACCACATTGCACAACTGCTTTGGCTCCACAGCTGCATGTCTTTTGGAACGGCAGTAAGAGGGAAAGACTCATTATAATGTCCAGCGTACAGAGACTGAGCTTGTACAATATGCCAAGCAGAGGAGGAGGAGAATTTAGCGATTGAAAAGATCTTCTGTCTACCTCTTAAAGGGCCACAGCAGCTACGTCACACTCATTAGCTTCTAATTTGGGGTGATTTTTATGTGTGTGTGCAATGGAAACATATGTTGACTAATGACTGGCAGAATATTTTCTGCCATTGTGCTAAATAATAAATTTTCGTGCTTGTCTGTGACATTTAGGCGAACAGTGGCATCTTCACCACGTCTAAATTCCTCTCTCTTCTTGAGGCCATAAAAAAAGCATGCCAGATGATTCAGACCACAGAAACGTATTACCCAGCATTCTTTGCAGCAGGGCCAAGGGCACTTTGTAAGAACATGGTTGACACCTTCTTACTAATTTCACTGAAAGGACTTACTGTTCGAGTCCTCATGGTGACAACAGGCACTCATTGTGCTGTTCTCACTACTTCTGAAAGTTCCTGTCACTCTTTATGAGGCAAACTTTATGAGGCAAATTTTAACATTTCTGAAGAAAATATGAGTAGTGCTAAGGTTTTGGATGGTTTTTGAGTGTTTTTTTAACATGTGGCTGTGTAACTGAGCAGTTGCTAGAGTGTTGATAAGAAGTTGGTAGGTTGTTTCAGGTGGTTGCTAGATTGTTGCTTACTAACCCCAACAAAATAGCTCTCAAAGTCTGTATAATATTATATAATGTCTCTAGATATGGCTTAGATTTCTTGTGTAACTTTCACATTGCTGTGAAAAGTAGTAGCATTCAAATGTGAAAATGTTATGCACAGAAATGTAATACTTAGTACTTTGAGTTTGTTCAGATCCCTAATCCCAATAGTAATATTAATGCTTAACAAGCACCACAAAAAAGGCAAATGTTAGATTGTGTCCTTTTGAGGAACATCGAAACAACCCACAGCTTCAAAAGCTGTCTTTGACTCTGGCAACAATTACACAGTCATGGTGAAGCAACATGGGGACCATTCAAAATCAGCCAATATGGAGGACTGTAAGAACTGGCAACCCTACTGACCTGTCTGTCCTTTTCCTCTATTGATCATGTCTCTTACCGTGGGCAAAGAAATACCTCATGTGTTTGTGGAGAGTTGCACAGTTGTATGAAAGTGGATGGATAGTGTGAAGCCATGTATCAGGAGCAAGTCTGTATTTGTTTTGCTATCAGTCAAGTTAATTTGTTGTGTGTGTGGCTCTGTCCATATGCTCCACAGCCTGTTGTGGTATTTCTTAATTCATTCTGAGTCACTGTCTTACGGTTTAATTTTAACTCAGAGTCTGTGCCTGAATCTGTCTGTCTAAGTGTGTGTGTGTGGGGGTGGGACTTTTCCATAAATACCGGATAACAGGGTTACCCCCGCTGAAATCGGGTTCCTGTTAATGTTTTGTCCTGTTTGACAGGAAGTTCCACCTCAGCAAAAGACAATCCAGACCGAGTCTTGAAGGTTTTAGGTTAAATGAATGGTTTCATTTGAAATAGAATGGAGTCTAAAAGTCTGAGAACACATTTTAAGTTTGGCATTCAAAATGTAATCGAAACCTGAACATAATTTGAAAGTGTTTTATAAAATTAACTAATCACTAATCATAAAGCAAAACTGAGCCATGGACCATGTTAAGATCAGATTTGTCTGTTTTCATAGAAGCCTACAAAGAAAATGTTCTTTGGAACATTCTTAGATCATGCTAAGATAACATGGATCATTAGGTTTTGCACAAACTGGTATAGTCTATGACAGCTCCAGTGCATGCTGTTCTCAAAGCAAAAGACATAAAATTCTATAAAATCATGTTTTTATTCAACTTAAAGTTTAAAGTGTGCTGACAATATCATTTGTTGTGGAAAAAAGTGTATTATTTAAAAACAAGCATTTTCACCAGAAGTCTCAGACTTTTGGATCCCACTGTATATTACAATTCCTAAAAAGGATATTCATTTATTCTTTGTAGATGCACCTGGACCTGGCTTTCCATTTACCAAAGATGTTTCATCAGTCAACCAAATGGTTTCACAGACGTGATTGCCAGGAATTTGACCTCATGACACCTCCAAGGCCTTATTGTTGTGAGAGTCGACACCCTAATGGTCCGACTCTTGATTGCTGTGTGAAAAGAAATTTCCCTTATTCTACAACTGATGAAGCCATTCAGATGAGATATTCCCAAACTAATCTAAAAGACACTTTATGAAGAGCTCCGTTTACAGCTTCAAATTAAACCTCTCAGCTTCATTGAGAACAAACACTAAAAGGCCCCAGGAAGTGGTTTGATGAGCACAACATTCCTTCCTGCGTTGACGTATTTCCTGTTTAAACAGGAAGTTGTGGTGGAACATATGCTTGTCTTTTTTTAGATAGAAGCTTGTATATCGCCTTGGCTAACCATGATTTGCTACTAGTTATTTGCTAGTTGGTTGCAGAAGGTGTTGAGGAAGGGGTATTCTCATTTTAGTTAACATTTTATTGAACAAAAACCTGCAATACACCCCTTTGAGTTATTAGTTTATTTATATAAACGAGTAAGCATATTTAGTCCATTGTCTCAGAGGTGAATACTGTCATAGTTATTTGTGTATATCTGTCATAAAATTATTTTGTCAACTTTTAGAAGTGCACCAGCATAAATGTTGAAGAAAACTAAACAAAAACTAAACTAGAAGCCACAAAATGCTATTTAAATTTCATGGGGTCTTTCTATAAATGACTCACAGTTTATTTACACTTGATGTAAATGATTAACAAGCCTGGGGTTTAGGAATCAACAACACTTGTCCTAACAAAATGGGAACATGAACTGCCTAGATGTTTTTAGTAAACCCACTCATTGTTACTGTGAACGTGTTTGTTCAAGTCTGTTATCAATGCATTGTTGGGTGGTATGAGGGTATTAGAGTGAGTCTTGATCAAAGACAAAACCAAGACATCCAGACTTGCCTTCTCAGCAGGGACCTTTGACCTGGGCGAGGCAGATCCCGACACGCAACAGACCTGGATTGTGTTAGAACCGGGAACCCAAAGCCGCCCCCTCATCCGCTCAAATCCCTCCCTCTCGCCTGCTCCCACTTTATTCCTCTTTATTCTCTCAGAGCTCCGCTGGAATGTGGTGGAATGTGTGCAGGCTAATAGGAGAGAACAGATAACAGCAGAGGCTTATGGGTAATGATTCTACTGCTGGCTTACACTAAAACGAACACATTCTAAACAGCACCCCTGCTCGCAAACCCCTTCCCAGACTATTTGTTTTATCTTGTTCACATTTCGACGGCCCTGCTGTGTGCGTTTATTTGAAAATGTTACTTTGTGTTGACAGAGGGATATTGGAACATCAGGTTCTCTGCTGTCTTGCCAGCAGTGTGGCCAGAGAACATATTATTAAAAACACAAATCATAATTTCAACCCATAAACCTGGCAGGAAATCTACAACACAGCCCAGCAGTGTAGTTTACTGGTTAAGCCTCATTTTAGGTAGCACATTAACACATCAAAATAATTAGTTTACAAACAATCTATATAGGCATGTATCTTAAAGTTTTAAGGGGGTTTGCCTATAAAACAGCAATTGAACATTTCCACAGTATTTTGCCCAGGAAAAAAGACATATTCATGTGTTGATCTTTTGTGGCAACATGCTCAAATAGCAAGTAGTCAAGAAACCTGCCAATAAACAGCCTATTATAATACCTCTGAAGAAGTCTTTTTGATTATTTTTGATCAGTTGTGATCAATAATTGTTATAGTCATTTCTTGAATTTGTCCTTTACCTTAAACTACATTAATGTTTTAGCTACACACTAAAACACTTGGCAGCAGTTTTGCTTTTTTTGGCTTGTCTTGACATTGTTTTGCATACCATATATTAAATGTTGTTGATGTACTGTTGAGCAATGTTGCCATTGTTTTGCATGCAATATATCCTCTCTCAACAGTCAAAGTTACTATTTTGTTTTATCAGACTTCTGTGTTATTTTGCTACTGGTGTCACTAAACGAATGTGATTATTACCCCTCCCTCACTCAAACAAACATATTCCATGGAAATCACATGGGCTCTGTTATAATTTTCTAGATGTATGAATAAGGCCAAAAGATTCTCATCACATTTCAGTTAACTACAACTGAATACAGAGTAAATTGTTGGCAATGCTTATGACGTCAGTGAACCAGAGATTATGAGAGTTTTCTGGGAATGAGAGACTTTTGCTTACAAATGACACATCGTTTCAGTTGCAATCTGCAAACAAAATTAGTCACTAGTTTAAAGTTCACCTCTAAAACACCTACTAAAATCACAAATGTCCTATTTATGCAGCAAGACTCTCTCCCTGAAATGCAGCTGTTGCTTTTATTGGCTGCTTGATTGATGTTGTTTATGTGATTGGTCTGTGAATATTATGAGCAGGTGATGATTGGTGGATAGCCACAATAAAAAATAGGGTCATAAGTAGCTCTGTCCTTCACTCTGTGGACTCTGGTTCTAAATCACTCTGCTGTATGACTGATATTTCCCCATCATTAGCTACACAGAAGTATTTAAAAGAGTTTTAACTTAACAATCTTAAAAAAATAGTTTTAACTGGGACCAAAAAAGGTTTTATGGCCTGATGCCACAGCAGCATAATTTCAAGCTTCAGAAATAATTGGGTACTCTTTAGAAAGCCATCTACAGTATGTTCCAGTGCTTATAATAACCCAGAAGATAGCTTTTGTTCGTCTTTATTATGTTTATGTAGACATAGGATTGCATGCAATAAATTATAGTTCTCCTTTAGTACAGCAGGGGGCAGAAGTACAGTTTGCAGGTGTGCTACAGGTAATAACTGCAAGTTTCTGTTCCCCTGAAAGTCTTTTTTATAATCATCACCTTCACCTCTGACCTGTTGTCTATAACATAAACTATCAGCGTGAGATAACATTTTCACCACAGCGATGCGTCCGTGTTGTGAAATCAGTGTGTGTGGTACTGTATAAGCTGAAGATGTGTAAAGTCAAGCTTGTCTTATCATCTGCCCCCTGCATGTGTAACAAATCATGTGTGGTGCAGTTTCCAAAACAACCATGGAATTTCAGGAGAGAAAAGCAGGAAAGCCGATGCTCCACGCTGGCTTGGGCTCCAGACAGCTGTTATCAGAACAATGCACACTCACTACAGAGGAAATAACAGAGCTGCTCAACCCACTTTCCAATGTATTTCTTTCTTTCTGTTTATACAAAATGGCAAATTCTAAAAAAAAAACATACAAACCAACAAAATGATAAAACTTAATTCTATAGTCTCTTAGAAAGAGATTCTTTCTTTCTTTTGCTCCTCCTGGCAATTTGCATGGCCTGAGCTTTCTCTCCTACCCTCCAGTGCTTTCACACTTTTTCATTCTTTGCTCTTACGTAACTCAATCTCTTCTCTCTCCATCCCCCTCATTGGGTTGAAGAATGCCAGAACTCAACCCCAAATTTCTTGTCTCATGTCTGTACTCCCTCAGCCCTCCTATCTTAGCCTGACACCATTATCTGCTAACATACTATCTCTGCCTAAGGCTCCGGGACTCCTGACTCAGTGCTTCCCCTAAAACACCCCCATCACAACTGGAGGATGTACAAAAATTATATTGTAAATATGGAAAATATAGAAGCCATCTGTGGTGCCTCATTTTTAGGTTTCCCTCAGCTTGAGGCCCTGATAGTCAGACGTCCAAGAGCCCCATATATTTACATAAACACCAGATTATCCAAGTCATATGACATCATAACACTCAACAAATGTGCTGCGCTTGGGTGGATCCTGTGAATGTAAAACCTGAAGTGAAAGGACAAGAAGCACTAGAGACCTGTCACAGGAATTATGTTTCATTAAACCGTTGGTTTTCATGTCAATAGAGCAGAGGTGCAGCTGTCTGAATAGAGATTCTGGCACAGCATGAATAGAAATGAGTTGAATTGTTCTCTTATCGCTAAATGAAGTACACAAGTATCAGTGAGAGGTGTGGTACAACACCACAGATCCAAACACATTCAGCTTTATTAATAATGCAGGTTCATTAATAACGGCAGGGCGACAATGTGGCAAACGTGAGGACCGTTTGATCGATGAATCTGTAGTTCAACAAATGATGATTCGTTTGCATGCATTTAATTGTCAAGCCAAACATAACTGATGTTGGACTTACACATGAACACACTTTATTTAAAACGTGTTAGGGATCACTGCACTGTGAATCATTTTGTCACATTAAAGAAAGTTGAAAATGAAAGCACTTTCACAACCACCTAACCAGACCACGTGCAGAGAGACACCTCAATGCTTTTGTATTTAATAATGGCTGGTTTGAAAGCTGAAAGGTTTACAACATTGCCAGGCTAGATAGGATTACTGGATTTTAAGTATAATTACTGGTTTGTTTTGAGGGTCTGAACATTTTCCTGGTAATGTTACTTGTTATCTTAAATCAGGGTTTGGCAAGATTTAGGTGTCTGCACCAGGAGAAAATGGGCTTGTTATGCAATCAGAAAATAAAAAGAAAGAAATAGATAGAAAAGGATTAGGAAGCATAAATAAAATGGGCAGATATACTGTAGATTTCACAACACAAGGATCTTTTACTCACCAGAGTACTGTTGCAACTAAACTGATTACAACACACTGATTATAATGGTTTCCATGCCTTAAAATGTATAAGATAAATATTGCAGTTTCTCTCCCTCTCTTTCTTTTTGTCTATTTTTCTTTCTTTTCTAAACACAGATGGCATAACTTTGTACTGATCTAGCACATGTGATCTCAGACTGCTGTTCTGGAGGGAAAATCCAAGCCAAAAATCCTCCCCTAGGATGACAGACAAGATTAATTGCATAAAATGTTGATTTTGAAGACATTATGTTTAAACTCTTTGGACAGAATAAGGTGTGGAATCAGACTATATTTTTCCAACACCCTTTTCCAGAGTTAATTCCTTGGTTTTCTTCTGGACTCACCCACCCACGCCCTCCCTCTCTTCTGTGTCCAGCCGTAGCAGAGCATTCCAATCCTCTGCCATCATACCTGCTGCTGTTTCACACACTACTAGCCCTGACCAATCGTGCGCTGCCCTCACATCACCTCTCTCATAGATCTGCACAAACAGACTCTCGTTGGTGCCGGACAGCTCAGCCGCAGAGAGGAGGGGGCGGGGAGTCATTGGCAACGTCCAAAACAGGAGGAAAATATTAACACAAAATAACAGGAGGAAAGGGACAGAGTTTCCCTCTAGAATATCCTCTTGGTTTTGCAAAGGTGCCTCTGGACAAATCTTGATATAACATTTTGTGGCTAAATGATTATTCTAAAACCCTGAAACTTTCAAAATGAGCCCACGCCCAACTCAATTCCCCTTATGCCGTGAGACGGATGACTCACAACAGCATGAACGGGTACCATGGTTACCAAAATCAGGAAACGCCAAAAAAGAGCACATTCTAACATCTTGTGGTTACCAGCGTTAAGCTGGCACTACGTATGCTGATCTCCAAATTGGTCACTTCCTGTGGTTTGTGTCTGAAACAAAGCTTTGTCTTCGCTATAATCAAAGCCAGAGATTCAGGCTGCTAACTGAAGACTGCTTCATTTTAACCGCTGCTTCAGTCAAATATCAAAGCAGATACAGATAATAACTGACACTTTGTGAGGAAAATTAATTTTTGTGATCCTAAAGTTTTGTGACTGGTTGCCATAGCATTGCTGCAAAGGTCCTCAGAGGGGATTTTGCAGGTTTCTATGTGGATGTAACGGTGTTGCGTGGTTGCTTGCTTGGCACGCGTCAAAGCACCCACTAAGTTTCACTACTGTTTTAGTGCCTATATATGACTGCGTTCTGTCGTTTCTGTCTTTTAGGTGCAAGGGTTTTTCACCTGTTTTATTGTCTGTCAAAAAAAAACATTGTAAGCACTGAATGCTTTTAAAAGCATGTTACTTCTACAAGCTACATGATTTGTAGCTTCATACATAGATATCCAAAACCATGCAGGGCAAGTGACATAACACATAAAAGTAATTCAATATGGGTTGACTAAACTATTGATCCTTGTGTCTCTTCATAAAGAAGAAAACAGTTATGTCCTGTATTTGCTCTGAACATTATATTGCCTGAAGAGAACATTTAATTGAAGCAAGATCAGCAGACACTCTTCTGAGGCTTGTGTTCAAACCACATGCATGCATGCACTTCGATAAAGTCTGACTCACTCCTCAACCACAAGCTACAAATGTACAGCAGACATTTTAGAAGATCTTCTAGCTACAACTCAGTGCTTTGAGTCTATGTGAGATATTTCTCTGCTGGACTGATGCAGGTCCACCAACTAGACCAGCACTGGACCAGCAATACCACGGAATTACATGCTAGTCTGAGCTGGTTTTCACAGCAGGATTGCTATGCAATGATTACTGCATTAGTGATGTATTACTTGGGTGTAAACAGTGGCCCAAAGCATTTTGCCATGTGTGTTCACATGCACAATAATGTTACTGACATATCAGTGAAATATTCGAGCATCTGAACTCCACAGAGTCTTAGGAATGTGGTGACAATTAGTCACGTCTGTGATCTTTGTAAGACGACACTGAAGATGTGGAGACAATAACAGGAAAGTTCCCAAAAGCAAGTCCCCTGTTTGTATTTCTCTTAATGTGAGCTCTAAATTCCTCAAATGCTTCCATAATGGTTTTTTAGACCTTGCAAACTGCTTTTCGTTCATATCAGTTGACCTCAAACCTGACAATCGGTTCTGCTACAACTCACTCAGCACTAGAACATGAAAACTGTGGCGGCACACAGACACACAATTGTGCACCCACACAGATACACATAACATGACCTTTTGTCTATTTACATGTGTATACAAACATCACACTAATACGGATATGTGCTTGCAAACACACACCATAGTCCTGCACACAAACAACAAGATCATATTACAATGTCTCAAACTGAACAGGTAAGAGCACTGAGTGAACCTTTCATGTTATATTAACTCAGATCATTTGGGTGGATGTTCTGTCACAAACCAGAGTATCCCATTGTGCTAGCCAAGGTTGCTCTAGGGATGTTTGTAGTAAACCTTTCCTCTAATTGTACCAGAAGTCATTTTGTAAGTATCAGAAATTGGTGGTTCTCATATAGTTTTGCTTCAGCATGCAACTATTAAATTGGCCATCAGTGATGACCCCCTAAAATGCCCCAAAAATCATTTATTTATATTATTGCATAAAATGCAAAGAACCAACAATATGCAAAATTGACAAGAAATAATTTTCAATAAGAAATTCTAACATCAAGAATAAAAGATATAGCAAACAGTTTCCCTAATCATTTAAATGTGCATATAACGGTTGTCTATCCTTTCTATAGACAATTATATGATTAGTTGCATTTTATTATTTGCATTTAACAATATTTCTATCATTCTGTCAGTGACCCAACCTGCAAGTTATTTTTGGGTTGCAACCACCAATTGAAAGCCACTGAGCTAAATGACTAACTAATTGACATGACCATCTGCCACTGATCAGATGACACAAACTTTATCAGCTACCGCATTAGTGCCACAAACAACATCATGTAGCTTTTAAATGCTCCCGAAAGCAGCTAATGATTTAGAACACGAGAGGATAATTAGATTCATTGCTACAATTACCAATAATTGCATATGATCAATCCAAACGAAGAGCCCATTAAAATTCCACTTTACATTTTTCAAATAGCATCTCTGTGAACGTCACGTTAGTCAGGTGCGGTAAGAGCCGTTCTTTGTGTTCCCTAGAATTTCAAGAATTAGTTGGAACTCCTCTCTAGGCCCATTAGAATAATTATGAGCGATGTCATGTGATGAAAGCCGTACTAGTGTTACTAGAGTTCATGTGTGAATTCACCTCAAGCAATTGTAAACAGGAAGTGTTATACAATGCTGCTCGGATATTATGACTTTTTATTGGACAATACTGACAGGCTTCAAATAATTTCTTATTATGTGAAACATTCATAGAGTTTGATGTTTTCTCTAAAGTTTTGTGTCTGAAGCAGTATGGGGTAAATTATAATCAAAACTGTTTATTTTGCAAAGAAATTGGCATCTGTATATCTAAAGAATGTACACAGGTTGCCATGCTTTCAAAATACCCACAGTATTATAAATACTGTTAGTTTTCAGTTAGTTACTAAAATAGTTTTCACAGTCTTGCTTGATTTTTATTTTGTTTCTGTTATATATCTAAATGTTAATACATTAAAATGCTTTAAATCAGTTGTAACTTAATTTTACACTTTCTTATTAAGTCACTTAACTAGAAATCAGAACTGTGAAATGCTGTAAGGTTTGTTGATGTCTAGAGAGTTTCTACCATTTCTGCCCCTCTTGTTTATTTTTATTTGCATTTTGCCTGTTTATAACTTTCTCCAGCTTTGTTTGTACCTTAAAACATCTGTTATACTAATCAAGCAATAGATCACTAATAGATTTTAAATAGACATGATGGTATCCAGCTAAAATAATCTAAAACACTTGATAAACAAGCATGTATATGTGTGTGAGGCATGTGTAGAACTTTGTAAACAATGACAAACATTCTAATTCAGCAGAAATCTTTGTGGTTTCAGTGAAGTTTTACAGGCATAGATACCGTGTGGGTGGTCTAATTTCTGAGGAGTATAAAACTCCTCTCCCAAGTAATTATCAAATATGAATTATTCATAAAATTGTGAAGAACTAAATCATAAAGTTCTAAATACTTTTTTTAATTTTGACATTATAGGGAATTAAACTACATCTATAGCTCTGGATCATGAAGTCCGATGATGTCATAAGTGATGCGATAAATGAAACTTTAAAACTCCAGCCCTTAATGCATGTGGATGTTTCAGACTAGTATTCACTACCTTAAGTCACTTGATGACGACACCGGTCACAGTTCAGGTTAAGCGGGTTAAGGCCTGTGTGACTAATTCAAACTTCCAATTAGCACAAATTTAAATTTTTTCGAACGTCCGAAAGGTTTGATCCGTGACTTGCATCACCAAAATGCAGCCCCATCAATTTGATTAGATGGTGGGCGTGGCTTGCAGAATATTTTACAGCCAGACAGGTTTAACAGGTGGCCTGGGAAAGATGTGCACATAAAGAAACAGCAGGTGGCTGTTCTAGCCATCGTGCAGTGGATTAAAAAGGGATGAGGACAATTTGAACAGTATCTTCTAACACTAATCATCCAGCCTACCATTCTCAATAACAGTGATAAACATCAAAGCTACTGACTAATGTACCTCAAAGTATAAGAGGATAAGATGCTGTTCAGGACAGGGTGTGTATGTGCAATTATAAAACCAAACACTTTTAGATATGAAATGACATGTTAGCTGGTAGGATCAGCTATGTGTGAAAGATTTCTGTTTGGTAGTAACAGATGATTCATTAACAGAAGGTGTGAGCGTGTTTGAATAGGGAAAGGAGGAGACACGGAGCTCTGTGTTTGGATGAATAAAGAATAGGAGGAGGACAAATCCAGCTATGGGCAGATTTGACATTTTAAGCTGTGATCAGAATGGAATAGTGCATAGTTTGTGCTTTGCTGTATACTTGCATAGTAGGTCATTAGGGAATTCTATGCATACAGGGGCACAATATACATATTATTTACTATATACATTGTTGTCACATGACCTCATGGCATGGAATATTTAATTCAGCAAATATCCAATTAAGTGGCAGTTTTGCATTTTTAGTGTAATTCTGTTTAAAAAAGAATCTGGAGATGTTACAATTTGCTGCTATTATTTCTGTTAATATTTGATAGTATTTCTAACACTGGAAATGATCAAGTTGAGCACATTGCATTGTGGGACACAATACATTTAACAATATGGCCTTAGTAAAGTTGACCAAGCAAGTCATGAGGAAAACATCCACACACTTAGTTGCACAATGTTACCACAGATATTAATTTCACTTGTTTACAACTGTACTTGACTTTTTTCCTCTTTCTTTCTGTTCAGTATTTCATTGTAGACACACCCGCACAAACTCTGTTCTGCAGAAATAGTCCTTAGTTGTAGAAAGTATGAGTCATACACACGCAAAGGTCCAATAATACCGCAACGGTTGAAATTCTTCCATGGGTTTCCCAAGCCATACAGAAATATCCAGCTCCTAATCAAAGAGAAGCTCCATCTACCTTCATCTCACCATATGTTGGGATACTTGAGAGGAAGGATATTAAGTATGCTATTGTAAACTGAGAGAACTCTCCACCCAGCAATGAAACACTACAAAAGACCTTGTATAAACATGTATTAGTTATTTGTATCTTGATTCAACCAACAGTGTTATGCTGCTTTTAGTTTACAGTCATCCACCTTTAACATTAAATGTAATTATGACAAATGTAATTTGCTGAATATTTAGAAATAAATGCCTTCATAGTCATGCGGACCCAAGACAAATGTTCAACTGTTGAGGTGAGAAATTGTGACATGGAACATGTGCCAAAAAAAAAAACAAGAGTCACCCAAAAGAAAAAAAAACGTCCTAATGAGAACAGTGGTAGTTTCCTGTTAGAAGAGTTTGTGGAGTGTCAACATTACATTCACACATATCTTTAGGGTGGGAAATGTATGGGTTTTGTCCTTGAAATGTCTTTCTCAGAAATAATGCAACATATTTAGTGTAAAACATAAGACCATCAAAATATGCATGAACACTGTACCGCTTACTATTAACTAGCTGAAAGAAAGAAAGAAAGAAAGAAAGAAAGAAAGAAA